>RJWJ010050195.1:0-10008 GCA_004363605.1 Indri indri | reverse complement strand
AATGAGATGACATATTAAGCTTTATCATTTTACTAAGAATAAATTTGATTTAACCAATCTTTTTAAAGAGATTTCAAAAAAGGGAGAATAGAGAAAACTTGAGAACACTCATGTTGGTAGAAGTTAAACCTTGTCCTAGTGGGCAGTTTCTTGAGGGCACAGTCTGTAGTATAAAAGGTGAGAACATATTTTAAGTCTAGGGTACAGAGCATTCTGATCTCATCTGGGGCTGTGGATATTTGGAAGCACATTTGAGCAGATAATTGGTAACTGGTACCAAAGAATTCAGTGCTTTTCTCTATGTGATTTATTACTGTTTATATTGGTCATTTTTCTGTATATTAACATTTTGACAAAGCTCATGTAATAGATGTATAACAGACAAATTATAAAATCTATAAATTTTTGAAGTAAAATTCAAAGACTTTTAAAATTATGATGTTTAGTTATGATTTTTATAATCTTGGGTTGTCAGTTATTACTGTTACCATGGTTGTCCTCTAAAATAGTACCATAATCACTAGAGGATTTCCTGAGAGGACTTACTTGGTGGTTGTTATGGTATGAATTTTGTCTCTCTCAAATTCATGCGTTGAAGCCCTAGTACCCAGTACCGCAGAATGTGACATATTTAGAGAAATGTTCTTCAAAGAGTTAACTAAATTTAAACAATGTCATTGGAGTAGACAATAATCCAATACGATGGATCCCCTTATCAGAAAAAGAGATTAGGACACAAACAGCAAAGGCGATTGTGTGAGGACTTGGCCAAAAGGCAGCCATTTACAAACCAAGAAGAGAGGCCTCAGAAGAAACCAAACCCACCAACGCCTTGGTCTTAGTTTTCCAGCCTCCAGAATTGTGAGAAAATAAATTTCTGTTTAAGGACCTAGTCTGTGGCACACCGTTATGGCAGCCACAGCAAACTAATACAGGGCTATACAAGATATTTTCTATGCCCCCTCCAAATCCACCAATCTCTATTTCTCTCCTGCACCGCAGATGGCCGGTGAACCCTGGTAAATAAATCCCACCACCCAACAGCTTTCCCCACCCTCGGTCTTCAACCTGGGTTCAGTGAAAGTGAAACTGCAGCAGAAGTTCTGCCTGTGGCCAGGAGGAGAGTGAGACATGATCATTATTTCCCTGGCTTCTCTGGGCTGGATGTCTTCCGGTATCTGGGTCTCCTTAAAAACCACAGCTCCTGTACAGCAGCCCTCAACTCAGCTTCAGCTGCTGGATCCAGTCTCTGCAACCTTTCCCTACTTGCCCCTTCAAGTCTAAGTCTGGTAAGATTACAGCTTGGGTGCATCTTTGCACACTGGGCCATTACTAGCTGTCCTCACTTACCCTATTTGAACCTGCCAGGTGCTTCTGCCAGGACACTGAGACAGCAGTTTAGCAAAGAAAACATTCTGCTCTTAACAAGAGCAAATCAAAAAGTCAAATGACCTTATTGGAATATGTATTTTATGGCAATACCTTGTCTCTTTTTCCTATTCCTTTATATTAAATCTGATAGTGCCTTAAATAGATGGAACAATCAATGAGTAATGAGTGAGTAGCTATCTTACAATACCTTTTAAAGATGTTCATCTGCTAGAGTTGATGCCTTTAATCTCCTAAATGTAATTGCAGGTTGTTCTAAGGAATCAGAGAAGCAGAATTAATGTTAGCATTTCTTAATTCTCACAGTCTCAAAATGTTTTCTCACTCAACCTCACCCCATTTATTTCTCTTTGTCCTACAGAAAGTTTAAAGGTGTTCACAAATCAAGAAGTTAGGAAAAGTGAAAAATTTGGCTCAGTATACATAATGTATATTAAATATCATTCATTAATTCTTACTTATATTGAGGACCAATTCCTTAAAATTAAAACTGTCAAAATTATTACATCATAAATGGTATCAAATAATTACCTAACACACTCTAAAACATCAATACATCACTTATCGATTTTAACCTTTTGTGATTTCTTCATCAAATTGCAAAATTTTTAAAGTTTTATGCTTCTCTTAAGCAACTTATCAATGTATTGTTCTAAATATTTATATAATGTGTAATAATTGTACCTCTGCTGCCATCTAGACTTTAAGGGAAAGCATTACCTACAGACTTCTCAGATTAGTTGATGCACAAAAAGAAAATGATGCATACAAGAATTTCCTGAAAATATTTCATTTCATTAATCTCAGTACACTCTTGAAAAAATTTTCATAAGAAAATTACAAATATATTCATTTAATTATTATGTAGTGTAAGATACTCAAGCTTCATTTATTATCTAACCTTTAATGGAAGAGAAAAGAAAAGGGAAATATATATGTAAAATGATAAAGTAAAATATCATTTTAAGAAGTTTTAAGTAGAATAAGCAGCACTGTAAATTAACATGATCAATTAAGGTTTATAGCACGCATATTTATTCTTTTAACATTGATCTCTCCAATTAACATTAATCTCCGGCCATTAATTGCTCTTTAATAATATATACACTCCCACCCATTAAATATTCATAAATTTTATTGGGAAGCAGTAGAGTGAAGCTGTTAAATGTCAGGCTCTGGAGAGAGTCAGCACTAGGTTAAAAATCTGAGTTCTGACACTTACAGGCTATAGGAAGTTAGGCAAGTTGCTCAACCTCTCCATGTGTCCTGTTTTTCATCAGTTATGAGGAGATGATAATACCTGCCAGGTAGATTTGTTTGGAGGATTAAATTTGACTACATGATATCTGTGCTCGGAACAATGTTCAGGATAGTTTGCGTATCAGACTACAGAGACATCATTACTCTCAGTCCTCAAGCCAGGAGTCTCACTGAACTTGCTGTAGAGCTTGCAGTCCCTCCCTAAACCACCAAAAAGATGTGTTTAATATTGACCATGTATTATTTGTGTTGTTTTATTTTCCTTATTAGAAAGTAAATATACATTTAATTTACAAAATTTATAAAATATGTATATATACTATTCCTTATAATTCCACCATTTCATCATCCTAAAAAGAAATCTAGTATTAAACGTACAATGCATATTGCTCTCTTTATTTTTTATACATCTACCAGCCTATATCTTGTTATTTTTTTTACACTAACAAGATCATAGTTATAAGCTGACTCTTAATTATAACTCCCTGATCTGAATTCCATTCAGTTTAACACCTATTCCAGCATGTTTTTATATCTGGGAATTAGACTTGATTTGGGAAACATTGAAAAATAATGCAAAACATTGCTGGAGTTTTCCTGAAGAAATGGAGCTATCTCCAAAGTACCACTCCTCACTTCAAATGCTGTCTCTCCTTCCTTTCTTTCCCTCCCTTCTACAACCTCTGCAGGCCCCAGGCTTTAGCTCACCTCGCCACGTTCACAAATCCCCCTGTTGCCTACAACTCCTTTCCATCCTTAGAGAAATTTGGTTTTCTTTTGGCTAAATCTGTAAACAAAAGATTTCCTCCAGATTCTCCTCCAAATGACTGTGAAGAATTGAAATGTCGAGAGTAGGGAAATTGTGTGTGTGTGTGTGTGTGTGTGTGTGCGTGTGTGTCTGTGTGTGTGTCTGTGTGTGTATATAGTTTTTTTATTACATTATGTTCCAGCAAACTTTTTGACTTAAAAATATTTATTGGTCATTGTATTAACCAACTCTCAGCAGGAAAAAGACAGCATTTTCAAAAGGTCTGACTGAGGTAGTGGGTCTTTCTGCTTTTGCCGTGGCTTGCTTCCTGGTTCTGCTCTCTGCTAATGAACAAGCATTTTCAGCTGTGCTGCTTTGTGCTGCCTTTGCTCAGTTCTACCAGCTCTCTGATACAAGTTTAACTGACCTAAGAAGGAATGTTTGATACTTGCCATTTAGGGAGAGGAATATAGATTTGGATCCTCGTTAAAGTGGCTCTGGGACATGTATCCCATCCCAGGCTTACCTGTGTGTCTTAGACTGAATCACGTGTCTTGATATCAGCATAAGCTGTGACTGACATTAAGTTCTGAGAAAAGAATTATTCTGTAATCAGTTGGTCTCATCTATCTTGCCAGGCATTGGCCCTTGTTATATAGACTGTTCTGTCCAATATACAGATCCGTTAGACAACTGCTAATGTGGCGTAAGAACAGTCACTATTTGAAGAGCATTCATTATTTGAAGATTTGAACTACTGAGGCCCACACTCCCAAAGGCAGATGTCTCACTAGGACCCTACAAAATGCCTGCCGTAGCCCATCTCCAGAAAACATGTCAATCCTCAAGGTTACAGGAGAAAACACCTACAGAGCCTCTGTGTGGTAACCAAGGGGTTAAACTTTGCCACAGGGAGACTCTGAACCTTAATGATACTGATTTGAGTCTCCCTGAAGGAAGAAATTTATAAATAATATCAGGGAGAAGGATTCCCTCCCCAGAAGTTTATCTAGTTACTAAGAAAAGCAAGAAAGCAAGCAAGAAAGAAAAAGAGAGAATGAAAAAGAAAGAGACAAAGAGAAAGGGTGGGAAGAGTAAAAGAAAAATAGAAATTTGGAAACAGGGACAGAGGAGTAAAAAAAGAGAGCAGAAATCTACAATTTGACTGAATTAGAAATCCGAAATTTACTAAAAGAATTTAAATAATAAAAAAGAGTGATGATTGGCATGTGCGCATCTATAAAATAGATTCTGAATTAACTTTAATATCTACCGAAATGCACTGATTGACAAACTTTCGTGGTCTTCATCATTACTGCATTATAAATTACAGTGAAATGTGGGATCCCACTGAAGTTAAAGTACCCCTTATAATTTTGGAGGAGTTACTGAGTATAAAATAGAGGGCAATGCTAAGTCTTATCTTAACCACTGGAACCATCGTCTTGCCTAAATTCCCATGATCATAGCACTCATAGCCCTACAATACAGCATAGAGATATGGACAATGTGATCCATGAGTAATAAATTAAAATTAAATTAAGTCTCTGGCACTTACAAATTGACATGACACAATCAGACCCCATGGACCTACTCCCTTGCTCCCAGTTAAAATAGTTAATACAACACAATGTAAATTAAAACAAGGTTTTCAAGGATTAAAACCCATTATACAAGACCTATTTAGAAAAGGAGTGTTTCTCCCAACTGATTCTCCATTTAACAACTCCATTGGGCCTATTTTTTAAGCTTAAAAGAATGAACAGTGCCACATGGTGAATTACTGCAATTTTAATGCTGTGGTCCTATCCATTAATGAATCCATACTCAATATTATTGAAATTTAAAATTACCAACTCCATCCAACCAGCAACTGGAAAATAGATTTTTACTATTTTAGATTTGGCTAATTTGTTCTGTTCAGTGCCTGTGTCAACAACTTTGCAGACGCAGTTTGCCTTCACCCGTAAAGGGGCATATCGTGTGATTCACCTGGCTGATCATAGGCTACTTCGAAAGCATCTCACACCATATTTGTAGGCAAAGCTCTTAACTGCAAGTGACTTTCAACAAGAGTGTCAGTGACATCATCTTCTGAGGATATTCATTTGACACACTCATTTAGGACATAAAAATGCTCACAAAAAGGGGATAAGCCATTCTCCCACAAAAAGTACAAGATTCTGCCACTTTAGCTAAATATGTGAAAATTATTTGGTGTAAAAAGGATTACCCCATCAATGGCACTGTCAAGAAATGGCTATTGACTCAGGTCCACAGCATTAAAGCACACCCAACATCTATTAGGCATTTTGGGGTTCAAGAAACACCATATTTCTCATTTATAAATTTTGCTTAAGACAATTTGTGCTGTTGCTTGCAAATCAGCCCATTTTGAATAGGGATACCTCCAAAAAAGGGGCTGTAAGATCTATCCAAATTGTAATACAACAAGCACTCCCATTAGTGCCTCCACAGACACCTTCATGTTGGAAATTTTAGCCACCCTCTCTCATTCCTCCTGAAGACTCTGCATCACCCACTATGGCCATAAGTTGCCTCTGGATTTCTGATGCATGAAACTGTCCTCCTGTGTCCTGCACTCTATACCGTAATACAGGTTCTCACGGGCCCTAAACTTACGACCATCGATACCCCTCTACCCATTCTACCTTGGGTCATGGAAACAGTATGTCCATAAGCTTGGCATGACCTCTGAGGCCACTTTGCTAATTACAGAGCCAAACTTGGGCTCTCTGGCAAACCACAGAGGTAGGAGGTGGTGCCTCCCCTGTGGTCAGTCTCTTGTCAGATCCTGTGGTACCAGAGAAGGCCACTACTCTTCTTGCCCTTTGACAAGCTGATGAGTGCCTTGGGTTAAACTTAGTTAGTTATTTGGCCCCACCGCCAAATGCCATCAACATATGAATTTGAGGATTAGGTTTCCAACACATAAAATTTGGTGAACATATTCAAACCATTTCACCCATGGCCCCCCAAATTTATGTCCTTCTCACATGCAAAATGCATTCATTCCATTTTAGTAACGCTAAAGTCTTCATTTGTTCCAGAATCAACTCGAAAGTCCAAAGTCCAGGGTCTCATCTAAATCAAATATGGGTGAGAGTCAAGGTACGATTCTTCCCATGGCACATTCCCTCCAGCTGTGAGTCTGTAAAATCAAAACAAGTTATCTACTTCCACAACACAATGATGATATAGGATAGATATTTCAAGTCCAAAAGGGAGAAATAGGCAAGAAGAAAAGCATAAAGGGTCCCAAGTAACTCCAAAAGCCAGCAGGGAGAACAATATTAAGCTCCATAATACTATCTTTTGACTCCGTGTCCCACAGTGCAGGCATTTTATAGCCTGCTCCTCCAAACTCTTCTCTTCTACTCATTGCCCAGTTCCAAAGCCGCATTTATATTTTCAGATATTTATTATTACAAAAGCCCTATTTCTTGGCGCCAGTTTTCTGTCTGGCTATTAGTCTATTGCTATAATAGAATACCTGAGACTGGATAAATTATAAAGAAAAGAAATGTATTTCTTCTAGTTCTGGAGGCTAATGCTTCCCAGGTTGAGATGTCGTATCTGGTGAGGGCCTTCTTTCTGCGTCACATGGCAGAAGTCATCACAGGGCAAGAGAGAGGAAGCATGTCAGAGTGTTCTTTGTTTCTCTTCTTATAAAGCCACAGTCCCATTGGATTATGGTCCCACTCTTATGACTTAATTTAATCTTAATTACCTTCTATCTATCTATCTATCTATCTATCTATCTATCTATCTATCTAAAAATCCAATTGGGGATTATATTTCTAACACATGAACTTTTGCAGAACACATTCAAACCATATTAAGGAGCAATGAGAATTCATACACATTACTGCCAGCATCTTCACCATGTTCACCAGATAGCTGCTGCTTTTTATTCTCTCATAAAGGACCGACACAAGGGTCAGTGCAATTGACCAAATATTAGGCAGTTATTTTAGCACTGATGCCCTGGCCAACAATAAGCCCCATCTGTATATTTTTATTTACTCTTGGGCCGTTGCCAAAGATCTGGCTATCTGGTCTGGCCTGTCACAGCAATAACAATTCCTTTTCCAAAGTTGCCCATTTGGGGGTAAAGAACTCTGATAATTTCTTGCATCACAGGTACCAAAAACACACTCATTCCTACTTTTTCCTATGTGCTGACGATGTTGGCAAGTTAATGAGAAATCCTAGGTGCTCCTTCTTAGAGTGGCTGTGGGAATTTACAGTCGTGCACAGCCCTGCCCGAGTTGGAACTCTCACCGCATCCCCAACCCCTACACACCACATAACCCTAAACCAGACTCCCCTGCTCTCTCGAGCCATGCTCAGACCAGCTTTGGAGGCCTGCCCTGCTCTCCCCAGGAAGCTCGTTATTGATGTAATAAACCTTTTCATACCCTCATGGTGTGTGCAGAGTCATCAGTCTTGACTTGACATCTAAACCGAATTTGGGGTAAGGATCCATTCTAATTCTTTAGAAAGACTACCACAATCATTTTGTCTTACTTTTATGAAGACAGCATGACATAGTTAAACAACATAGACTATGAAGTTAGACAAACATGGGTTTTATTTCTGACTTTGTTACTTCTTAGCTAGGTAACCTTTGAGCAAGCTGCTCGTTATGTCTCAAACTCGGTTTATGAGGCACAAATAAATATTTCCAAGACCGAAGAAGGTAGAGCTGATTTGAAATGTACACTTAGGTAAATAAGAGAGGGCTGAAACAATATTTTCCCATTTGTATGTTTTTTGCATTAATTTTATATTGATACCCTTAACCTGGATGAAAAGACGGCCATATTCCTAATACCACCTTAGGGAAGAGATTCCATAAAGTTAATAATCTTTTCTTCATATGGTCATCAACCTTGAAAGGATTTTCCTCCCTCTGTCCTTTATACCACCTTCTGCAGTCTCTTTCCTCATTGTCAGGGCTAGTTAATAATTTCTATTCTCTCTTTTTAATTCCAAAATTTAATAAATATCTTTCTTAACTTTTTTAACAGGGTGGTTTCAAAAGAGTGTTTAATTCTGTTGACCTATGTAGGTGAGCCACAGGACACCCAATAGAGGCTGACTACAGTTTGCACAAGTTAGCAAGAAGTCATTCTCTGGCAGTAGGAGCAGAAAACTCTCTACTGATATGATCTGTAGAAATGCCATATCATGGAAACATCCCTTTGGTAAAACTCAAGAAGAAAGAAGAGCTTGTCCCGGAGGACGGTCGGCCTCTGTGAGCCACAGCCTTTCCAAGGGAGTGGTTGGGTCTTCGCCATCTTAGGGAGAAGAAGTTGTCGTCCGTGGCGCACCTGGCGCGGGCAAGCCCCTTCAATGCACCACACCTGCAGCTGGTGCACGATGGCCTCGCGGGTCCCCGCAGCTGCCCCGCCGGGCCCACGGCCCCGCCTTGCTGTCCTCACAACCTGGCAGCCACCGCTGTTGAAGAGTACAGTTGTGAATTTGGCTCCACGAAGTATTACGCCCAATGTGGCTTTGGTGGGGTCTTAAGTTGTGGTCTGACACACACTGCTGCCGTTCCCCTGGATTTAGTGAAATGCTGTATACAGGTGGACCCCCAAAAGTACAAGGGCATATTTAATGGATTCTCAGTTACACTTAAAGAGGATGGTGTTCGTGGTTTGACTAAAGGATGGGCTCCAACTTTCATTGGCTGCTCCTTGCAAGGACTCGGCAAGTTTGGCTTTTATGAATATTTAAAGTCTTGTATAGCAACATGCTTGGAGAGGAGAACACCTATCTCTGGCACACATCGCTATATGTGGCTGCCTCTGCCAGTGCTGAATTCTTTGCTGACATTGCCCTGGCTCCTATGGAAGCTACTAAGGTTCGAATTCAAACCTAACCAGGTTATGCCAACACATTGAGGGATGCGGCTCCCAAAATGTATAAGGAAGAGGGCCTAAAGGCATTCTACAAGGGGGTTGCTCCTCTCTGGATGAGACAGATCCCATACACCATGATGAAGTTCACCTGCTTTGAACGTACTGTTGAAGCATTGTACAAGTTTGTGGTTCCTAAGCCCCGCAGTGAATGTACAAAGCCAGAGCAGCTGGTCGTAACATTCGTGGCAGGTTACATAGCTGGAGTCTTCTGTGCAATTGTTTCTCACCCTGCTGATTCTGTGGTGTCTGTGTTGAATAAAGAGAAAGGTGGCAGTGCTTCTCAGGTCATCCGGAGACTTGGATGTAAAGGTGTATGGAAGGGACTCTTTGCCCGTATCATCATGGTTGGTACTCTGACTGCACTTCAGTGGCTCATCTATGACTCTGTGAAGATCTACTTCAGGCTTCCTCACCCTGCTCCACCCGAGATGTCTCTGAAGAAGAAGCTCAGGTTGACTCAGTAGACAGATCAGAGCAAATGTGCACTGAATCTGCTTGTTGATCAGTGTTGAAGAAAGTACAACAGGAATGTTTATATATTTGACAGTGTAGGAAATTGTCTATTCCTGATATAATTACTGTAGTACTCTTGCTTAAGGCAAGAGTTTAAAATTTACTGTTGAAATAAACCCAGCTGTTCGTCATTTAAAAAAAAAAAAA
>RJWJ010050187.1:0-10126 GCA_004363605.1 Indri indri | reverse complement strand
TAGCGTATAGAGTTATAAAGGAAATATTTTCAATGGACTTATTTCTTTCAACTGAGTAGTATCTGTCCCCTTTGGAAAGAAAACATGTACTTTTTATTTTGCCACAATCTTCTTCACTTTTTTCATTTTCCTTTCTCTAAGACTAATTGTCATTAAAATTCATCATTATGTTTTCACTCTTTAGTTTTCTTAAAAGGTAAATATTTCTGCATTTTATATTTTGATCAAAATAAAAAAAAGATTCAGGAAGGCAGAATGTTCTCTCAAAATGGAAGAAAATACATATTTTTCTGGATCTGCAGAATATCTTTCTCTGTTTAATTTGTTTTACAAAACTTGTCGATGTAGGCATTTTGATTTTCAACCCATAATCTAGACAAATTATAAGCAAATACTTAATTGAAAAAAAAAAAGAAACTGATCATTGGCCAGAATACGAATAATATAACTAGATAACAAAAAATTTGCTTTCAACTATTTATTCTTTGACTTTAGAAAAACACAGTCTCATACAAAATTCTGTTTCTGTTTTAGGTTGCCTTTGAATGTGTGTTTTACTGATATTTCCCTCCCTGCAAAGAAAACATTTTATAATGTTAAGCAAATTAGTATTAAAATGTTTTATCTATCACCTAGACAGAATAGATTATTCTGTTTGGTATACTAAGTGAAAAAAAAAAAATTCTCAAATTTGTTTTGGACATTGACCTGAGCAATCAAAACTTGATATGTACATACAACTAGAGTTTATTACCTCTATGGGATATTTCAAAACACTTTAAGTCACCATTTTTATTTTTTTAAAATCTCTGATGATAGGCATATGCATTTAAACAGAATTGTAGACAATCCAAATGATTATTACTAACTAAAATACAGCTTCTAAAAACTTTCAAAATAAGATGAGATTAAAAATGTGATCACCCTAATCTAAATTCTAATCAAATGCCTGTAAAGGGAATTCAATACTTTAAATTAAAACTATCTTCTGAATGTGTAAATCAAAGTTATGTACTAATTAGATAAAGTCTTTAATTAAATTTCAGTTATTCATAATAGAAATTTTAAATATCATCAAAATTCTATGTCAGAAGTAATTAATGGAAAAATTCTAGTTTTGACAATCTTGCAAAAACCCCATGCAAACATAACTTTTATTTCAGGGTACACAGTGTTACTTTCCATAGTGTTTTTGAAAATGATAAATTTGGGAATTATTTACCAACTTACAAGATAAATTTCCTTCTCTCTTAACACCCCCCCTCAAAAAAAAAATCAATACCTTTTATTCAATTCACCCACAGGGAAGGTTGAAAACAAAGCCTTAAAGACTGAAAAGCACGGTAAATGAGACGGTCATAAGAATGTTTTCTCCGCACACCTACCCCACCCTTATCCAGTAACAAAAATGGAAAGATAAAGTCTCATAGAAAAGGCAAGAGTTATAGGAGGTAATATGGGACTAATTTTCTTCACAAAAATAACATCTTCAATCTATAGGGCAGATCCAGATTTGGAGCTATTACCTTAAAATAGTTTTAGATCTAGTTTTTCTTAGTGACCCATGGATTCAAAGTAATAAATGCATTACATAAGTTTTATATAAGGTATTACAAAAGCATTTGGTGCAAGCTATTTTCTATTAAAAAGCCTATATGTTTTTCCCAGTGCTTACTGTACATTAACATACAATGAAATATTTGTTTTTAAATGTTCCCAATTTCTCTCAGAAGGATAAGCATGCATTGTCATCTCCTATACTGGTAATTTATTTTGATCTCAATATATTCATAATGAAAAACCAACCTCATATTGATGATTATTGGTGCCACTACAGAATAAAAAATCATGGTTGCTGGGCTAATGGAAAGGATCACATCATCAAATCAGATTCACATGAATGAGAACTTTTACCCAATATCAAGTTGTATTAGTAATTTCAAAGATATAAGCAAGGACAACACACAAATGAAGCAAAGAGAAACTGGGAAATCTCACGTGGTTCCCTAGATCTTTTTTTCCCACATGAAACATGTATTCTAGTCAAGATTAAGCAGTGAGATCTTCAAAACTGGGTGAAGGGTGACAGTAGCTGATAACTCTCATGAAAAAGGAAAAAGCAACATCCCTAATCCATTCATAATATCCATCCAAATTACACATTCAGAAAAAAAAGTATTAATAACTTAATGATCAGATGACTTTTCTAGTCAAACTTTCCAATTCATAATTTCACTCTTTTCTTGAATACACCCATTATGCTGTTTATACTTTTCCAGTTTACATTAAAATACCATCCATATCCCCCACTGAAATTACTAAATACAAGCATACCTCAGGCATATTGCATGTTTGGTTCCAGAGCACTACAATAAAGTAAATATCATAATAAAGCAAGTCACACAATTTTTTTTGGTTTCCCACTGCATATAAAAATTACGTTTAGACCATTCTGTCATCTATTAAGTGTACAATAGTATCATGTCTAAAAAAACAATATACTTGCCCTAATTTAAAAATAATTTATTGCTAAAAAATGCTAATGATCATCTGATTCTTTAGTGAGTCATAATCTTTTTGCTGTTGGAGGGTCTTACCTCATGGTTGATGTCTGCTGACAGACCATAGATAGTTGCTGAAGGTTGGGGGTGACTGTGGAAATTTCTTAAAATAGGACAATGAACTTTGATTGCCTCTTCCTTTCACAAAAGATTTCTCGGTAGCAAGTGATGCTGTTTGATAGCATTTGACCTACAAAATTTCTTGCAATATTGGAGTCGATCCTCTCAAATCCTGCTGCTGCTCTATCAACTACATTTAGGTAATATTCTAAATTGTTTGTTGTCCTTTCAACAGCATTCACAAGTATCTTCTCCAGAAGAAGATTCCATCCCAAAAAATCATTTTCTTTGCTCATCCATAAGAAGCAATTCCTCATCCATTCAAGTTTTATCATGGGGTTACAGCAATTCAGCCACATGTTCAAGCTCCACTTCAAATTTTAGTTCTCTTGCTACTTTCACCATATCTGCAGTTACTTTCTTCATTGAAGTCTTCAACCCCTCAAAGTCATCCATGAGAGTTGAAATCAACTTCTTCCAAACTCCTGTTAATGTTGATGTTTTGACCTCCTCCCACGACTCACAAATGTCCTTAATGGTATCTGGAATGGTAAATCCTTTCCAGATGTTTTTCAATTACTTTTCCCACATCCATCAGAGGAATCACTATCTATGGAAGCTATAGATTTACAAAATGTATTTCTTAAATAACAACACTTGAAAATTGAAATTACTCCTTCATCCATGGGCTGCAGAATGAACGTGTTATTAGCAGGCATGAAAACAACATTAATCTCTTTGTACATCTATCTCCATTAGAACGCTTGGATGACCAGGTGTATTGTCAATCAACAATAATATTTCGAAAGGTATCTTTTTTTTTGAGCACTACTTTTCAATAGTGGCCTTAAAATATTTAGTAAAGCATGATGTAAACAAATGGACTGTTAGCCAGGCTTTGTTGTTGCATTTCTAGAGCACAGGCAGAGTAGATTTAGCATAGTGCTCTAGGATTTTCAGAATGGTAAATGAGCACTTGCTTCAACTTGAAGTCACCAGCTGTACTGGCCCCTACAAGGGAATCAGCCAGTTCTTTGAAGCCAAGCATTGACTTCTCTTTTCTACTTTGAAAGGCCTAGATGGCATCTTCTTCCATATGAGACTATTTTGTCTACATTGAAAATCTGTTGTTTAGTGTAACCATCTTCAGCAATGATTTTAGCCAGATCTTCTCAGTAACTTGCTGCAGCTTCTACATCAGCACTTGTTGCTTCAGCTTATATCTTTATGTTATGGAGACAGCTTATTTCCTTCAGCTTATATCTTTATGTTAAGGGGACAGCTTATTTCCTTCAGCTTATATCTTTATGTTAAGGGGACAGCTTATTTCCTTCAACCCATGAACCAACCTCTGCTAGCTTCAAACTTTTCTTCTGCAGCTTTCCCATCTCTCTCAGCCTTCACAGAATTGAAGAGAGTTAGGACCTTGCTCTGGATTAGGCTTTGGCTTAAGGGAATGTCGTGGCTGATTTGATCTTCTGCCTAGGCCACCAAAACTTTATTCCTCTTAGCAATAAGGTTATTTTGCTTTCTTAACATTTGTGTGTTCACTGGAGCAGCACTTTTAATTTCCTTTCAGAAATTTTCCTTTGCATTCACAAGTTGACTGTTTGGCACAAGAAGTCTAGCTTTCAGCCTATCTTGGCTTTCCCCATGCCTTCCTGACAAAGGTCAATCATTTCTAGCTTTGATTTAAAGTGAGAGATATGAGATTCTTCCTTTCACTTGAACACTTAGAGGCCATTGCAGGGTTATTAACTGGCCTAATTTCAATATTGCTGTGTCTCAAGGAATAGGGAGGCTTGGGGAGAGGGAGAGGGATGGGGCAATGGCCAGTCAGTGAAACAGTCAGAATGCACATATTTATTAAGTTTGCTGTCTTATATGGTGTGGTTGGTGGCACCCAAAACAATTATAGTAGTAACATCAAAGATCACTGATTGCAGATCACCATAACAGATATATAATAATGGAAAAGTGTGATATATTGTGAGACTTACCAAAATGTAACACAGAGACATGAAGTGAGCACATGCTGTTGGTAAAATGGCACCAACAGCCTTGCTCAACATAGAGTTGTCACAAATCTTCAAACTGTGAAAAATGCAAGATCTGTGCAGTGCAATAAAGTGAAGCACAATAAAATGAGTATGCCTATATCAAGTTTCTTCAACCTCAGCACTATTGACATTTGGGGCTGGAGAATTCTTTGCTGTGGGGGTATGTCCTGTGTATTGTACATTATTTTGCATGCTGATCTCTATCCAGTGGTTGTCAGTAGCAACTCCACTCTCGTTACGAGCAAACGCAAATCCTTAAAATGTCAAACAAATGGTTATAAACTGCCAATTAGCTCTCAGTTGAGAAACACTGGTAGTTATTGAACATCCTTATCTAGAAATCCTAAGAAGTTTTATATACCAAACCCAGACCACTTCATGCAGACCAGCCCAAAAGGTCCAAGATTTCCCAGTGGGTTGAGTGAGTTGATCTTAGCTTCTAAGACAACCTTTTCAGAATCTATGGCTTTCTCAGAGGGTAAATTCAGCCACCTACCCAAGTACTTTTCATTCTAAATCACAATTCTCATACTTGGATTTTAATTTCCCTAGACTAGGATAGATCAATTGAAATTGACACGATGCTATAATTTATAAGTGTGGGTACATTGTTTTACAAAAGTCATCTACACAGATGCTTCCAGTTGAGTCAGTTATTATTGCCTCCGCGATATTTTCATTTTTCCCCTTTGTGCCCCTTTACCTTTTGTGACCTAGATCTTTTATCCCCCCATGTACAGTAGCAGAGCCTGATGGTCAGACACTTCCTCATGCATATTCTCTTGGCTTCCTAAGAGCCAGACTACATAAAGCACCACGAAGTGCCCCAGATCACGCATCTAATATCATCTGTACTGGTAGCATTTAATTAGATGTGTATTTCTGATCACAATAAAGGTTTATAAAACCATCTGTTCTAGCAGCATTCCAATGGCTTAGGAAAGAGTATTCCATTTATAAAGAAGAAGGGAAAGGGTAGAAGAGTTAACACTCTTGGGCTAGTTCTGCCACCCCCACACCATAAACCACTGAAGCAAATTAGCCATGATAATATCCAAAAGCATCTGCTTACAAAAGTTTGCAACTACTTAGGAATCAATTTTAGATGCAAAGACTTCCTTCCATTTAGCAGAAATTACAATTGGGAACATAACCATTATATTAGTTTCTTGGGGCTGCCATAAAAATTTCCCAAATTATATCACTTAAAATAAGAGTATTTTTTCATAGTTCTGGAGGCTAAAAGTCTAAAATTAAAATGTTAACAAGGTCATGCTCTCTCTGAAGGCCCTAGAGGAGGATCTTTCCTTGCCTTTTCCTAATTTCTGGTATTTGCTGGCAATCTTTGACTTTCACTGGCTAGTGTGTGCATCACTCCAATCTCTATCTCCATCTCCATGTGGTCTATTCCCCTTTGTGTCTGTAACAAAATCTCCCTCCTTTTATAAGGATTGTGGTCATTGTATTAGAGCCCATTCTAATCCAGTATGACCTCATATTAACTTATTTATATTTGCAAAAACCCTATTTCCTAATAAGGTCACATTCACAGGTTTTGGGCAGATAAGGGTTTTGGCAGGACCGCATTCAACCCAGTACTTCCCTCCTTACTAATTGGAAGAATCCATATGAATAACAATTCATCAAACTTTGTCTGCTATTTATCCGTAAAAAGTTTAAATTCTATAACAGAGTACCCCTGGTATTTCTAGTCACAGGGCCTTAGCCTACAGCTGTGCATATGGTCTTTCAGGTAAACAATTGCCTTACCGGTGTTACTATGTAAATGAATAGGGCACCTAACCACATAGCTACAAAGACATAAAGGAAATTTATAGTATCTGGAAAATTCAGTCTTGTTTTCAATGGCACTGCCAGCAAGAGCCAAACAATAATAACTTTTGCTGTCTTTTCCACTGCCTGCCACTCCCTGTCAATCCACCTAGCAAGTTCCTTTAGATCTATTAATAAATCTATTTCATCCTTATTTTATTGGCAAGACTTTCTCTGGTAATTGGCCTCACTTCATATTAAGAATGAATAGACAGTTGTCTAAGCATCAGTTTTTCACCATATTTTCTCATTCCCTCCTTTTTCTTGCCAAAAACTTCCTCAGCTACTATTTTTCATGAGTCTAAAAGACAACCTGGAACATTATGTCAACTGAGCTAACACAAATTATTTGATTGTTCAATCATATGCATATGAAGAAGAGATCTCATAAAATATCAAGCTTTACTAATGATTTCTAATGATTGCGTATTAGCAATTAAGACACTCAGACAAAGCAGTACAAGATCTGCAATATCCAACATTTGTCTCCAAGTCCTTCCTTTCTGCAACTATTCCTCAATTTCTCACATAGAATTATAGATTATATCTTTAGTGAATCAGCATGTTAATATACATAGTTGTGAGTGTTTATGAAGCATCTCCATTTTATACTCTAGAGAGGTGTATGGCATTCTTCTTGGAGTTCTTAACATATCCATTAATTGTAGGTTTGTTTACCATAAGCAACGATAAATCAGGGACATCATTGCTAAGACCACTCCTTAGGAAAAACTCTATCAAATGTCTGGATAATTTGTCTGAGCAAAATGTGCCCAGGGGTTCAGTTTTCATATACCATGTCAACTGCCTTCTTCATCTTCAAGGGTGGCCCCTTATTTGAGGGGACAAGAATGGATCACAGGGAAACTGCTTTATTTTTTTCGCATCAGGTGCCTTTCTAGAGGTCATTTCGCTGATGGTGCAAGAAGATGATAAAGACAGAGGAATAAATCTTTTTCACTTTACCAAAAGGAACAAAAAATCACATCTAATGGCAAAAGGGATGAGTTTCTATTTAATGCTAAAAACAACTAGTTTTATGGAAAGGGTTGCCATGTTTGAACTTATATTAAAAAATATAGTTACAGTAGTTAGAAATGAACTGAATATATCCTTAAAAGTGGGAATATCTATAATGACAAGGTTGCAGATCATCATTTATAGCCCTGATGGCATCTTCACTTTGAGTAAAACATTATACACCATCTGGGGGATGGACACACTTGAAGCTCTGACTCATGTGGGGCAAAGGCAATGTATGTAACCTAAACATTTGTCATTTGTACCCCCATAATATGCTGAAATAAAAAAAATAAAAAATTAAAAAAATAAATAAACATTACATTAGATGTGAAAGATTGATAGGATCAAAAATCCAAAAATCCAAAAGTAATTTTAATATTTTAGAAGACTGAAATCTAAATATTGTTTTTTTTAAAAGTTGAAAAGATAAAATAAGGAGACTAAGAAAGGGTAGTGATGAAGCAAGTAATTAGAAAAGATGAGTTAAAGGCCTAAGCTTAAAGCCAAATATAAATAAGCAGGTTATTAATGAAAACAAAATTGATTTTAATGGCTGCATCAAAGTCCACATTATATCACTATATATGAGTGAATCTGTTTTATTACTAGGTATCTGTTTGATTTTCTTAATGCCAGGGGTTCCTCAGTTTCATTGGTAGACTTCTCAGTTTCCAGGAAATTTAAGAAGTATTCAGTTATGTGTAATATATCCTGAGAGAATTTTATATTCTCATATCTATACATATTTTAATATGTTTATCTATATTATAAATGGTGAATTTAGCTGCTTCTTAAAATAGTGGTCACATATAAAATAATTCATCATACAATTAAATTGCCTCCTTTAGCGATTTTAAAACCCTGATAATTTAATATTGTGGGTAAGTATCTTCAAACAAAATTCAGATTTAAATTCTAACCTTTAAAAAATCTTTTATTGAAAAGCCTACAAGACAATTCTGCTTCCTCTTATTTTTTAAAGTGGAAATAGTAACAAAATAGTTTTATTTCATCCTTAGGCCTTTATCTGTCACTTACAAATAGTATCGCATATATTTTTTGAAACAAAATAAAGGTCAAACTGATATGGCTTAAACCACAGCAATTGTTGGATATATTGTAAAATATAGGCAATAGAAGACAAATAAATGCTTATGAGAAAAGATTCATCATTTCTTTAGACATTGACATATTTAATCAATTAGTACACAAATGTTCAAGATTGAGAAAAAATTTTAGTTTTGACTGTTTTTAATTGAGATTTCTAAAAATGGTTACATTACTTTTTCTAAATATAGATAAACTCACTCGTTTAACAGATTAATTGCCATGTGAATTGTATTTAACTCACGCTAGTTTTGAGCTCAGGGCCTCGTGAAGCATATGTAACTCACGTGTCTCTTTACCTCGGGAGTCCTGTGTTGTGAAGGCAAGTCACACTGCCATTCTGTAGCCTACATATTATAGGATGGGTGGCCCCCTGGGTAAAACACTGCAGTTGGTTCATGAAAATCTTGTGAAAGTTCTTATTGTTACAATTAATATTGACGATTTAATTACATATAACTCACACATAGAAAACAATAAAAATAACAATTTTTCAATAAATTAGAAAGGATTGTTTTGTTTTCAAAGTTTTTATTCTATTTTCATAATAAAACACCATGGCCCCAAGGAAAAAAAACTTTTTCTAGGGTGGCAGTCAATGTGTTAAACAAACATGTCTCTTTTGTAACAAAAATAGTTGTCTCAAAATTCCTATTTAATGATAACCATCATTAAAGCAAAATAATAAAAACATATACTAACATAACTTGGACATTTTTCCAGCATTTATTTTGAATCAATTGGCCTCCTGGAATTGTTCTGCATAACCATGATTAAATAAATAGCCCTATTGACACTACCCCTGTATATGTGAGGAGCAGCTTGACTGCAAATCAAAACCTGCTGTTTGGAGCGTTTGTCCTTGTTGTTCCTAATGCATTCATATTGAGCCACTTTCCCCTCTGTCCACTGTGTGTTTATTGGTCATGCCCATCTCTCCTAACAGCTGCTGTATGAGCCTCTCGTTAATTTGGTTTCAGCTGTTCTAAGGAGAAGAGTGTATATTACCAGGGTGACTGAAGGCACTGAATTAATCTTATGTTACACATAACCTATATTTTAATTCAGAGCACTCCAAATTTATATTTGAAATTTTATAGAAATCCATCCAGCCACAATTCACATAATTTGGTAACAGGAAAACTTATATAATTTAAAATTTTTCATAATGAAAATCACTTATTATGTAAAATTTGATATGTCTCTGTCATATGCTTCTAATTTGCAGGAAAGGAAAACTATTAATATTACAGAAAGAGCTCATTACACTTTTTTGTCTCGATCATGTGATGCCTTCATAAATTTTTAGTATTTCAGGAACTGCTTGATTTCAATATATCAATTTCTAGCAACTCATATAAATCACAGATGCCTCACACCTCCAAACTCTTTCCTATAAAAGTTTTACAGAGCAGATTATATGATCCTTTTAGCCCTGTGGTCCCCAAACCCCCATCTCCCTGTACTTTCCCCTCCACCCCC
>RJWJ010050182.1:0-10001 GCA_004363605.1 Indri indri | reverse complement strand
TGTGTTTACTAGTCTGCCTCCCCGGTCAGATGCGTCCACACTGCGTGACTGGGACTCAGCAAACGTTTGCCAAGTGAACGAACCATTAGTGGAGCTCCAGATTTTTTATTTTAAATCTAGAAGGAAGACACAGGCACAAAGAAGCCGAGAAAAGAATGCTCCAACCAAATCCTGTTCTCTTTCAGTGGTAGGTGGGCAGCACAGGAGGAGGAGATTTTGGTTACCCATGGAGACAATTGCCTCGGAAAAGGAAGACGGTCAACGTCCACTTGGAAGACCTGGGAACACACTGCAGTCTGGCTTGTGTCATAAGCCACTTGCAGACATGCTGGAGCGTGTGAAGCTTTCGTAAATGGCTGGAGGTCGTCACGGGATACACATTTAAGAGGGTGGAGATTAGCATGGAGGGACCAAGACAGTGGCTTCAGAAACATCAGTTTTCTTGAAGGTTTTAAGCAAAGCTAAGGTCAAACTACACATTTGCTGTACCCTTTAAACAATGATGACACCACCTGGGCTTTCAATGCTTCTTATGTCCTAATCCATATTAATAAGTTCTCCGTTTTGAACAGTGTGTGGCAAGGACTGGGGCCGTTGGGAACGTGGCCGTGTCTGTCATGTAGAGAAGCGGGTTAATGGGTCGACACCCTGGAACGAAGCAAAACCCCTAATTGATCCCAGGTTGACTCCAGGCACTTGACTTGTGAGACGCAGCACATCAGAGCAGGCAGGCGTGCTGGCAAACGGCTTTGCCTCCGTCCCCCCACGTCCTGTGGGCTCTGCCGAGCCTTCCCTTTGGAGCCGCCTGTCACTGCTGTGTGTTCCGGCAGACCAGACTTCCAACACTGGGCCTCTGCCAATGGCTGTGTGACTTCTGCCAAGCTACCTGAGCATTTGGAGCCTCAGTTTCTCCACCTCTACAATGGGATTGAGCTCAGCACTCCAGGCCTGAGAAACATTTGTGGGCTGTAGCAAGATAAGGACCAGGAAGCATGCTGTCAGTCCTGCACCTCTAGACCCAGAGAGGCATGGTCGCACCGTGATAGTTCCCTCTGGAAATGTGTGCAGATTTGTCTGTCCCTAGAGGAGGTCCGGGAGCAGGTTTGGCTGGAGAGCGTCCCGGTGGTGCCAATGAAAGCACTCATGGCACTCTTTCAGAGACAGAATGGGCAGCTAGATAGAATACCAGCGTCCTTAGATTTAGGAGTGTTTGGTGACCCTTCACTATGTCCTCCACTGTAACTGTCTGTCCTCACCACGACCCCACCTGCCTGAGCCTGTGCATGGTCAGGGCTGACCCAGGGCAGGGGCACCAGGGTGGACTCTGGGCAGCTCTGATCAGGCCTTTCTGGTAGCCTTTGTGTGTTTCGTATCCTGCATCTTGGGGTCGTCAAGATCCGGAGAGACATGCCCTGTGTCTTGGTTTAGGTGGAGGGCCCAGTGATCAAGAGTGGAGTCCTGAGAGTAGACTGTCACTTGGAAATTCGCGTCCCTGCTTCCTGGTTGTGGGGCCTTGAGCAAGGAGTTTCGCCCTGCTAAGCCTCGGTTCCTGCCTCTGCACAGCGGGCATGAGGCTGAGCATGATGTTGCTTCAGAGGATAGTTAGGGGATGGGATGAGATACTGCATTTAAAACCTGTAGCACAGAGCTTGGCCCACAGTAAATGCTCAAATATATGCAATGCTGTCTGTCGTCAGCTACTGCTACCGAGCAGGGGCTGGAAGAGTGGAGTGCTGGCAGCGAGAGGCCTCCAGCTTGAGCCTCTGTGCTCTGGGGAACCTTGGGAGCCTCACCCGAGTGCCCGGAGACACTGTCTGGGCAAACGTCTTTTGGGGAAGCCCATGCACGTCTGTGCACAAGCACACAGGCTGGAGGAGGGGCTTTCGGGGCCCGAGAGGTGTGTCATCTGCTGCTATGCAGGGAGCTCTCCCCATTGCTCCCCTGGCTGGCTGCCGGCTGAGGGCGGGGAGGGAGCTATTGCAGAGTCCCATGAGGATAAAGGGTAAGAGGGTGGCCGATGTGTAAAGGGAGCCCAGCCCTGCCTGCCTGGGTGACGGGGACAGGCCCTTTCTCATTTTATGGAGGAAGAGTGCCTTGGGCCTCTGCGCTCCCATCGCGGTCAAAACCTGCTTCCCTGGTCCCCTTTCCTGACCAAGGTCTGCAGCCTCCCTGGGGCCTGCGTCTCTCATGCAGCAGGTGGACACAGTGAGAATCCGCTTAAAGAAAGGACAGGCAGGTGTCCCGGCATCTGCATGGGTCTGTGCGCAGTTTCCCAGCTGTGTCTGCTTCTGTGGGTGGAGCCTGATGCCACATCTCAGCAACTGAGCCACTTGGAGGTCACACACATGCGTGCACACACGTGCATGCACCCAATGCATTCCCAGGCCAGGGAGGTGATGCAAATGAGCCTAGTGTGGGACAACGGCTGGAGTGGTCTGTGATGACCTGGAAACCGCATGACTTCACCAAAGGGTCAGAATTTTCTAATTTTAGAGACACTTCTGCTGGGTGCAGTCTGCCCATGGCCTGTTTATCCTATTTGGCAGTGGCAATCATCCATCTGTGCTCCAAAACCACTTGTGGTGGGGGCTAGACATCAGGGTGGGGCAGCAGTGGCCCACGGAGCTGCGGGGTGTCCTAAGGGGGCTCATCCAAAGGGGCTGGGAGAGGAGGAGGAGCCAGCTCAGTGCAGCACCTCCAGGTCCTGGTGGAGGCACCTGGGGCCTGGTGCCTTTAGCACTTCCCACAGCCCTGCTCCCGTCTTCAGGGCGTCCAGGGAGAAGGCTCTTAGGAGCTGCCGCGTACCTGCAGGTGACACTCTGGGCACCCTTGGGTCACATGCCTTCCTACCTTTTGGAGAACCCAAATGCCCTGCCTGCGGGGAGATGAAAGGGCCACCCTAGATTCCCTCGCCAGGGTTTCTGCAAAGTCAGGGCCTCTGTTTCAAGTCTTATTTCCTTCTTAGCAGCAGCGCACCTGTAAATGAAGCCTGAACTTCTCAACAGAGGATTTCAACAAAAAAGAGGCTTAGGAGAATAAGGAATTTGCAAATCTTATGCACTGGACACAGGCCAGGAGTTCAGTGATGCTGGAAGAAACTTGAGATTTGCCCAAGGGCACCCAAGCCCCCGCTGTTGCTTCCCGCTCACTCCCTGCACTCCAGAAAGCCCCAGCGAGATTGTTTGAAAGCCTGGCCATTAGAAGGCAACTTGTGGCCTATTTTTAGCTGGATCTTATATGGAAACCAAGAGGGAGGTCCGTCCTCTGCATTAACAGCAATTCTTTGCACAGATAAAGGTTTGGTTAAGAGGAACATTATGAATATGCGTGTGTGTCTGTGTGTGTGTCTGTGTGTGTGTGTGTCTGTGTGTGTGCGCGCGTGTGTGTCGGGGAGGGGGCCGCAGAGCCTTCCGCTCGCTGAGATAAATCAGATTCTTAAACTATCTTTGGCTAATTCATTAGAAGGATGGATACATACATCTTAAAACAGCTTCCTGACAGGAGACAGGCCTCAGCTCTGGGTGGACGGTGGCTGGGGAAACAAGACGTTAGGATTCTTGGCATTTTATGTATTTGGACACCAAGACCAAGAGGGAGCAGGGTGGCCTCAGATCAACCGTTGTAGACCAGGACTCTAAGCCCAGATACAGAAACCTATTTAGGGTGACCTTCCCCTTCCCAGGATGGGCTGTTGGGGACCTCGCTGGCCACTCCCTTATGCATAGGTGACAGCGTGGTCTGAGAGAGGCTGGGGCTGGCTCCTCTACCAGCTCACTCACTCAGAGCCTCTGCAGAGCAGCTCTGGACCCCTTCCAGCTGCCCGATGGGCAGGGCTTCCTACCCTGGAAGCAGGGAGGGCTTTGGCCAGAGCCCTGGCCTTTGCAAAAATCAAGGGACCAGGGTTCCACACTGGCTGTCCCTCTGACATGCAGCATGACCTTGCACAATGTCACCACCCCTGCTTGAGCTCAGGTGCTCCATCTTGTAGCAGGAGGGGTGGTATTAGATCACCCAGCAGCCCTTCCTGGTCTAACTCATGGCCTAGATGCTGAAGGAGCCTACTGGCCAACACATGGTGAACACATGAGCTCCCAAAATGACCCAGGTCGTCACTGAGCTCTGGAGTGTGTCATGGGGGCTTCTGCCTGGAGGTTTTCACCCTCAGTTCCACTTAGCTATGCTGATTCCTGATGTCCTTGATTTGTCAAAATACCTGGCCAACAGGCCCAGCATCTCCACCCTACAGATCAGAAAGCATAGTCCTGGGGGGCCAGGTGGCTCCCCAAGGTCACACACGGGGCAAGTGACAGGGCTGGGGCTGGAACCAGCATGACTTGAATCTGAGCTGGGAGACCTTTCCCATTCGGCCAGACCCACAAGTAAGCTTTTGCCCAGTGATGGGGAAAGGCTTGGATAGGGAGTGTGTGTCTCTTCTTTGTCCCCCAGAGATGACGGGACCCAGAGCTAAGGGCTCAGAACACTACCTTCTCACTTCCCCAACACAGATCCTGGCCCTGTAGGGGACACAGGGCCGGGGTTGGTCTGCCTGGGGCAGTGGGCCCAGGATCGCAGCAGTCAGCTCTGCTCTAACCCTCTGTCTTCCTGGCCACTTGGGCAGCCCTGTGATCAGCTGGGAGAAGGAGAGGACTCCAGCAAGGGGACCCTCTCTGCCCCTGAGCCCACAGTGCGTTCCAGCAGTCAGGCCACGGACAGGGCACCTGGGTTCCTCCAGGGTATTCTGTGAATGGGGCCCAGGTGGCCCGGAGGGGAGCCGGCGACCTCCGTGTCAGTCTAGCTCAGCCCGTCCCCCAGGGCGGCTCACTGGGAATTCTCTCTCGGTGCGATCGGGCTGGGTTTGAGTACAGCGGGACGGGCTCAGTGGACCATTTCCACAGTGTGCAGCAGGAACGCGACCCCACATTTGCCTTCACCTTCCAGCCCATGTCCGCCTCAGAGCTGAGGGGGGCAGACCCCTTTGACTCATTTCAGAGACGCAGACCCTGAGGCTTCCCAAGGTCACGGGGAGGGTGAGTTGCCAAGCAGAGACCCAGGACCAGGCCCTCTGGCTCCCGGCCTAAAGCCCGCCCCACTGCACCTGCCGCTGCTCTACAAAGCAGTTTTTCTGTGGGTCTTGGGAAAGAAATTGAAGCACAGAAGACACCAGATGTGCCCGCCATCTCCCAGCCACCTCCCACCACTCGGGCCGCTCTGTCTGCTGTGCCGGTGTGCAGGGAGTGGCAGCCGGGAGGCGGGGTCTTACCTGTAGCAGTGGTGATGCCCAGGAGCCGGCAGGTGTATTCCAGCCCCGTCCAGAACACCTGGAGCTTCATGGCGGTGGAGCTGAGGGCAGAGTCCCAGCAGGGCAGGCAGCAGAGGCTCCGGCCCCAAGATGCTCCCGGACGTCCGTGCGCAGGCAGGAGGCTGTGGCTGCCAGCTCGGGGCCCCCCGTGCCCGGGGCCCTGCCTTTCCAAACCAGTCCTGGCCACCCCAGCCTGGCCGAGGTGTGAACAGGGCTCACCTTCTGGCTTGTCCGCCCGTGCCCTTGCCAGGCAGTCGGCTTAATCATTACCTTGGAAGAATGCCCCCGCTGCTCCGTGCAGCCCCAACCTGGCCTGGAGCCGCTCTGCCCAGCGCAGCCGCCTGAGATGGGGATTAGGGCTGGGCTGGAGGCAGCCTGGAGCTGGCAATTAACCATTTCTGCTGGGAGGAGGGAGCCGGCGAGCCAGCCCAGGCCCTTCCTTACCAGGCAGTGCCTAGAAAGTGACACCTGGACCTCCTGCCGGCTGGGGCCTGGGGTGTCAATCTCCAGAGGGCACGGTGCACTTGCAGGTCTGTGTTTGTGTGCCTGTGGCAGAGAGGGATGTGTCTTCAAATCTCCAGTGGAAACAACTTTTGAAATGAGTTGCAAGCTTCATTCCTCTGCGTACAGGTGGATTAGAAAGCTTTTCAAGCCCGTGGTAGATCTGGACTCTGACCAGACGTGCTCAGCTCGGGCCACACCACGAGGCCCTCCTGTATCCTTGACAGGGATCCCTGACACGGGACGTGGGAAATCACTTCGATTCTTTGGGAGGGGAGTTGCTATGTCAATAATTAACCGGTGACCTTGGGGAAACCCAAAGGTATCTGTGAGCCTTAGCAACTTTTGCAGAAAATAAATGAGAGGTTTTGGCTGGATTGGTGGTTCTCAAAGTATGAGTGTCCTTGGAGCCGTGGCAAGGAACCCAGCCTCCAACACTGGATAATGATGGGCTTTCACTGATTCTTAACTTAATAACTGACATACTGGATTGACTGATATCAAGATTTAGTTTTCCTCCTGGGTGTTTTTCTAAACTCTTTTACCCCTTTTCTCATACAGGATGGACAACAAAACATCCAAATAAATCCTTGACTTACGACTGGGTTATGTTCCGATAAACCCACTGTAAGTTGAAAATACTCTAAGTTAAAAATGCATTTAATACAACTAACGTATCGAAAATTGTAGCTTAGCCTAGCCTACCTTAGCCATGCTCAGAACACATACATTAGCCTACCGTTGGGCAAAATCATGAAACAAAAAAACTATTTTATAATAAAGTGTTGAATATCTCATGTAAGAGTATCATACCACATATCGCTAGCCCAGGAAAAAATCAAAATTCAAAATCTGAAGTATGTTTCTACTGAATACGTATTGCTTTCACACCATCGTAAAATCAAAAATCATTAAATTAAACATGGTAAAGTCGAGGACCCCCTGTAATAATGGAAAACTCAGGAATAGTCAGTTCTGCTTTTTTCTTTGTTGAGGATGATGCACCCTGATACAATGAACAGATATTTTTTGTTATTAAAATTATTTTAATTTGATTAACTTGATCAAGATTTATGGCAGTCCATAAAGACTACCTTTTTATAAATATTTTTTACCCTTAAATGAATTTAAGAACCTCTGTGCTCATCTTCAAGATGGAGTTTAAAAATGTGTGATTTACATATTTATTTCTTGGGTTAACAGACTGTTTGTCTATGAGCAAACTATCCACTCCAAGCTTCTCACACTTTGATGTGTCTTGACACTGCACACCCTGCTCCCCAGGTGGGCGTTTGGGTCTCCGCACAGACAGAGCTGCAGGGGCCGGGTGGCTCCTCACCCGTTAGGAACTCTGCCTTTCTGTGCAGGCGGGAAGCTCTGGCTGGCCCCACGGCAGCCGATTTTGTTTTACATCTGACACCCGCATGCTCGGAAGGTATGGACTCCTCCCAGGCTGGGGTTGGCGGGGTCTGTCCAGTCCAGGGGTCATGGCCATGACCTCCCCTTCCCAGAGACTGTTTTAGGAATGCGGGTGTGACCCGATTCTGCTCAAACGGCTCAGAAGGGGCACGTGCGGATGCCCTCCAGGAAAGTGTTCTCAGTTTGACCAGGGGTGAGAGGATGGGCTGCTCTCCCGCCCTTTGGGTCTGCCCGGCTGGGATGGCCAGTGGACTGTCTCGTGATGGCGAGGGTCCGGCAAGGGGCATAACCAGCTCACGGCCAGAGGTGAGCAACCCCGGGCACTGGGGGGTTTTGCCGCTGCTAAATTACCTGTTCCTCGTCGTCAGCCGGTTGAGGTAGGTTTCCGGTTACAGCCTGACGGGGGATCGTGTCTGAGCTGAGCTCTCGCCACCGCCTTTTCCGTGGGAGGGTTTGCTCTGTGCGCTGGGCTCAGGCCGGGGCAGACCGAGAACCGGCCAGGCTGAGTTTGGGGCTTCCTCGGGGCTGCCCTGCTAAGAGGCATTGAAGAGGGGGCCGCTGGGCTGCTGGTGGGAGGAGAATCGGGCCCGTTGCAAGAGCAAAGTGTGGAGGAACCCCAGAGAAGGCCCCTCTTGAAGAAACCACAGAGAGGCCTCTGGCAAGCTGACGCCTCCCCCTCCGCCATTAAGCCCATTTGCTGAGCCCCGCGGGGGAGGGAGAAGGCTGGCGGGGCGACGTGTTCCTTAGACCTCTCAGAGTTCAGAGAAAAGGGTGCCAGGAACCCTGAAATAGCACTGGATGAGAAAGTGGTGAAGCCCCAGGCATCCAGGCCTGACCCTGAAGTCACTAATGGGCCCCGAGGAAAAAGAGAGGGGCGTTTCCTGGAGAAATCCGCGCCCAGGGCAGCTCCGCGTCTAACAGGCGTGTGCGAGGCAGAGCAGGGCAAGGACGGGGAAGGACAGAGAGCCCGGTGGCTGCGAGGGCGTGTGGAAAAGTCCTCTGAGTGGCCGGAAGGGAATCTCAAATCATAGCAGTTTGTAAAGCAGAGTGTGCCCGGGGCCAGCTGCCCTGGATAATGGTGCGACGTGGATGTTACACAAAGAACACACCATTTCCATGGCATCCCAGGCGTGCAAACCTGGGCTAGCGGGCAGAAGGTGGGGGCGGAGTCTTTAGCTCGAAGTAGAGGAAAATGCTTCAGCAAGCGGCTGCCCAGCCGTAGGGCGGGCTGCGGGGGGGGAGGACTCCCTGGGGGCCGTGTGGGTGCGGGGCTGGGGAGGATCTGATGGTTCTCACACACACACACACGACTGGGCCATTCGGATCCGGGGTCTCCGATTGCACACATCTGTGATTCCTGAAAGAACCCGGAGAAATGCTCCAAGAAGTGCTGGGAGAAGACACCTTTTGCTGGCTCCCTGGCACACGCAGGAAGGGAGAGGGGAGAGAACCTGGCTTCCTGCCTTGCCTGGCTCCTCTCTGCCCACCCGCGCGTGGTTCCTGGATGCCCAGCCGGGCAGAGATGCAGTGTGGGGACGGGATGGGAGCGGAGGGAGGGGTACAAAGGTCAGCTCTGCACTTAGCAGCTGTGTGGCCTGGGACGTTCCTTACTCTCTCCCTGTCGTAGTTTCCTTATCTGTAAAAGGGTCTGGAAGGTGTCTTACCGGGTCAGATGCACTGGGTCAAAAGCACCTGTCTAGAGAAGATGCCAGGAAATAGGAGCTACTATTAATATTGCAAGGGAGTGAAGAAGACTGCCCACCCTGTGGCTCATCCTGTGTAGGTTTCGTTAGCGTAGGATTCCACCCACTGAACCGACATCCCAAATCAGGGGCACAGCCTGGGCTCCCGGCCTCAGGGAGAACCACAGTAAAGGAGGCTGTTCTGTGAGTTCATTCACAGCATTATTGACCAAATCATTTCCTTTCACTGTATGCTAACCAGAGTCTCTGCATGTTGGAGCAATAGGAAGACGGTTGATTTAATAAACCTACAATAATCCAAGCCATTGGTAGTACAATGTCCTGCCTCCAGGGCTTGTGAAAACTTGTGATGGTGCCAATGACTGTCATAACAGCTGGTGTTTGCTCAGCGTTCACCGCGTCGTGCCAAGTGCTATACGTGTGACTCTCTTCCTCTTCTGCCCATTTTGCAGATGAGAGAGGGAGCAGGGTCACTTGAGGTTAAGTGCACGTGCTCAAGGTCACACGGAGAAGAAGCGAAGTGACGATGAGTCCAGCCAGGTCTCCAGTGTGGCCCCTCTGCTGCTGCCCTGCTTTGATAGGTGCAGGTGAGAGGAGACCCTCCCAGAAACCCCAGGGCAGGTGCCTCAGGAGGACTTGACATCCTCGCTGCTCCCAGATCTGGGGTGGGCGTGGATTTGGTGAGGGCTCCTGCCATCTCCTCCTGAGGTGGTCCAGGAGAATGAATGCCCCAGCTCTCCCCTGACCCTGGCCTTGCCTAGAGCTTCTGCTGGGAACTATAAATGGCTGCTTTGCAGATACATCCCCAGCCATATGAGGCGGATATAAATTGTACACTGTGGATAGCAGCACAAAAATTCCAGATGCCTGGGATGGCCCAGGGAGCTCGAGAAGTCAGAAGAAGATGAAATGTGGGTATTTGCTAATCTCCGGCTGCTGCGGTGAGGCAGCTTCCACAAAATAGTGGGAAGGTCACTGGCGTTACTCAAAGCAAGTGCCTGTGCCCAGACCTGGTGATCTAAGCCTTTGACCCCTCGACCACCACCTCGCCCCCTCTCTCAGTGTCAGCAGAAGAAAAC
>RJWJ010050179.1:0-10008 GCA_004363605.1 Indri indri | reverse complement strand
AGTATTTGCATAAACACTAGTAGAATAGGAACAGAAAGAGTTGCAGATACTCATTAAATGGAAGCCCTTTCTTAACAGTTTATTCTAAATTATGTGGTTGGTCACCAGTTTCAGGTAGGTACCAAACTGAATTGAGCCAGTCATGACTTTTGGGTAGAAAAATCCATCCGAATTTCTGAAGGTAAGTTAGCACTTCCTTTGGAAATAGATTTAACAATTCCATCTGAATTACACACAGAAACAAATTATATTATTTGGCCTCTAGCAATAGATTACTGTTTTAAAAATTCATGTTTTTAAAGCAAATGAAGAATCTTAGCATTCGAACCAATTTTGAAGGAGAGGGCACCTTGTCCAAAAGTCCCTTCCAGTATGGTATCAGCCCTATTGCATCAGAGAAGTAAAAATGGGTAATGTCTCCTTGAATATTTTCAGGGACAGAGGACTGACTGTTATATCATATCATTGACTATCTCTGAGTGTAATAATGACTGTGTCATACTGAGCTGAAATATGTCCCCTTGGAAATTCACCTCATGGTTTCTATTTCCTCTGTCCCTAAAAAAGGGCCTGCTTTCCCCTTAGTCTCGTTCTCAAGAACAAACATGCCCTGTTCTTTCCACAGCGTTTAAATGGCAGTGAATTCTGGAGCCTTTGCCAAACATCCCTGCCTTTTCTACTTGTATTCCAGGTTCCCAGCGTGCTAGTAGGTGAATGAAATGTCGGCACTGGAAACATTCCTCTCTTGCTCCTCTAGAATCTCTTTGTTAGGTAGAAATCAAAGAATTCTTCTGAAAGCACAAATCCTATCATGATACCTCCCCACTAAAAAAGACACCTAACACTTCTTAGGAGAAGGACCAAAATCTTTCAGTGGCCTGAGAGGACCCACATGCTCTTACCAAGCTTTTGCCTTCTGAACTTCAGCCCCGTCTTGCAGCACTTGCCCCTTTGTTTGCTCCAGCTCTGTGGTCACACTGGCCTTCTCTGTGCCTCTTACACCAGCTCTTTTCCAACCCAGCACCATTGCCCCCTCCACTGCTCCTTCCACCTCCAGTTTTCTTCTCTTCTATTTTCATGTTGTGAATTCTCCTCTTTTAAGCCTTATCTTGAAAACAGTTTCCTTGGCACCACTGCACAAGTTGTTATACTGTTTTATGGGGCCTCCCATTAATCCTTAGTACTTATAGTACTTAATGTACAATTAAAAATACTCTTAATACTTAAAAAACTTGAGTGTAATTCTTACCTACTAGATTACAAACTCTACAAATACTAGAAATATGTGTATTGTGTTCCCCACAGTACCCTCAGCAAGAAACACAATCCCAGATGTGTAGTACGAATTGAGAAATATTTATTAAATTGAATATATCAGTTATTTTTTTCCTTAGAGAATACCCAAATCATTACTTGGGAGACAGAACAGTGTAATGCTTAAGACTTCAGGTTAGGGGTGAAATTCTACCCACCACCTAATAGTTGTGGATTTGGAGAGAAGTTATTTAAATTTTAAATCTTCAGTCTTTTCTTGTATAGAATATTGTTAATAATCATGTCTCCTTTATAGCCATAGTTTGGCATTTAGAAAATTTGCATGTAAATCACTGAACACAATCCCTAGCACAGAGTAAGCTGTGGTTAGCTATGGTTATTTGTGTTGCAGGAGTCCTACAAGGATTGATAAATATTATGTACTTGCTAAATGGTTGTTGGAATGAATGGATCCCAGTCACAATATACTGAAGCAAAGGGAAAACCCTCCGAACTAGGGGTCAGAATATTTGTATTCAGTTCTGCTATACCAGGAAGTGTCTCTGTGGTACCATGTAATAGCACTAATGATTGAATGAGCCTCAGTTTCCTCAAATATAGCAAAACAAAGTTAGAATAGGATCTCTCTACCCTCTCTTTTAGTGCTGAAATGTTATGGGTCAAATATGCTTTGTAGACAGGACCTTAAATTCTGTAATATTTATTTGAGGCACATTTGGAGTATCTGCTGGTCTCACAGTTACCCTAAGGCTCTGTTTATGCAGGCAAATTGAAGAGGAGGCATGAGGCTATTATAGGGCAGAATCTGGGAAAAGGGGACTCATTTGACCTGAACTGTCTCCATCAATAGCCTTCCCAGGGTGATCGCTCAACTCCCATTTGACAATGCAGACAGAGCCTGAGGAAGGTTTGAGGGCAAATACGGATTGAGATAGTCAAACTTGCAAAATACATGCTCACTGCAAACTGTTTGATGATGAGGGATTGTACGCTGGCTGAGAGCATCATGTTTTGATGTAATGCAGTTTAATTTGCTTAACTCTACTTAGCTGGCCATATCTGCCAATGGTTTTGATTACACAATCAAAATGAAAGTTTTCAAGAAAAGCACCAGATTGATGTGTAGAGTGCATGGAAATGTAAAGTGCCTCTGAGTTCCAAATTTTTTCTATGTCATGTTGCATAAAAAAGAAAATGATTTTATGAATTAACAAACTATAGCTATGGAAAGGTACTTAAATAACCTGGTTTTGAAATAAGGTCTTATACAGACTGGCTTTTGTATTCATCACCAATATGCTCTAATATCATCTAATTTTCTGAAAACTCTCAAGCTTTCTTTGTCTCATTCCAATTCTTCAGCTATGCTGCCTTCATTCCTACCATTTGCAGGTCTAACACTGATTTTTCTTTCTGCCTGGACTAATTTCCTATCATATTCACTTTTGTTGTTGTTGTTGTCATTTGTTTTGCTTTGTTTTCGACCTAGCCAATTTCTATTTAACTTTTAGGTTTTAGTTTAACTGTAATTCCTCAAAAAGAGCTTTTTCTGATCGTTGGATCTGCTCTGGCAACCCTCTTCCTATCTCATGTCAATTTGTAATTATTAAAAAATACTTGCCATAGTTATAAGTCATAATCAGATATTTTCTCATAAATGTGTCTTTAATTCTTTCTCCTTCTATTAGACAAAAGATACCGAGAGCATAAGAATTATTTCTGATTTGTTCAGAGCTGTATTCCCAGTAAAGCACAGAGTAGGTACGGTTTTTAAAGTACTGGGTGATATGTTATATGCAAGGCCCAGAGTGGGTTATTAGTAAACAACATTCTTTGAGAGCGTGACCTGGGGATGTCACTCTTCTGAATCTCTTTCTTTTTTCTAGTATCTGAAGAGGATGTAGAATGAAAAGATTCTTCAAATTCTGTCATTACAGAGGTTAAGGAGGCATTATCTTCTGATTTGTGAAGAACTATTTTTGTTCTGAAATAGATTGCCTTCCTTCCTTATTGCCTATATACACCCTTTTCAGGTCTCTAATTCACTTTCTAATTCACTTACAATAAAATCATCTAATCCAATTACTTTTTCTTCTAAATTTCAAAAACCTAGAACAGTATATTGGAACATGGTCTAAACTCAAAATTAAGAAATATGTTTCCTAAACTCAGTTCTGCCCCCAAATTAATATTCAATTTGGGTAAATCCCTCAGCATCTTTGGTGCTTAGGTAAAATGCATTCTTTCACATGCAAAATAAGGAAAGGTGAGAACAAAGATGCTGTTTCTTGTTTTGAAATTCCCACATTTCAAGCTGTTTTGTAACTGGAGCAATCAGGCAAGAGGTAAAAGAGCGCATGTGCACGTCCTTGCTTATGGCGACAGGGCCTCGGGAAGCGTCAGGGGTAAAGGAACTATTGCTAGTAAGAGGTTATTCCCAGCAGTGTCATGCCTCTGGGGAAGAGGGCTGAAGTTGAATCTTATCTTGGACAATATTTGAATTTGGCATACTGCAAGGCAAGTGGGAGTTGGGGGTGTTTTCTAACTTTTGTGCACCTGTTCTCTTTGTGAGATTAAAATGTTTGATCAGTCTATCACTTTCATGTTAATTTAATCAGGCTATATATTAGATATCTTAGAAAGGGCAGGTAAATCACACCCTAAACTAATGTGACAGAAAAGACAATTATATGTGCCTGAATATTCAAAGCTTTTTCTGATGAGGCAAGCTATATGTGAAAATGTAAATTTGTTTATTTTTTAAAGACATAAAAATGGCAGCTTAATGCAAATTAAACAAATGAAATTCCCAAATGTAAAACTATAGGATTTTAAAAATCTGACTACATTTTAATCAAGAGAAGAGATCCTTTAGACAAAAACCCTTTAGTTAATTTGTATGATAAGAAATGCAAAAATATACCAATATTCACTATAAATCCCATCCTAATATTGACATTGCTGAATAATTTGCTGCTGTACCAAATAAAAAACACAGTGAGTTAGTGTTAATACTATTTTTTCACTGTTGTTTTTAATCTGAAATTCAAGAACCACAGGTAGAAGAAAAAGATGCCCCAGTAGGCACTCAAAATTTAAATTTATTTATACAATCATTAGTTTCATAAATACATAAAAAAATTCCTTATCTTACCCCACAGAATTGTCTTGAAACTCTCCTGATGGAAGCAAAAAATAAAAAAAAAATCAAAGTCTACTCATAAATATAGAAAATACTTACAGGTTTGAAAAAGGCTTGTGACTCTTACTGCATTTTACTGTCCAACAAGCTCAGTTGGAACTTGAATGCAAGTCTTGGTGAGTAAATTAGAACAACAGTACACCAATGAGAAATGAGAGAGATTGTCATTGCACACAGACCTGAGAGGTGCAAAAAATATGATGGCGATTGTTGTGCTAATGTTTGCCGGAGGTGTCCTACAAGCCTGAGCAAAGCGAATTTTCATCTCTTGAAGTCTATTCTTTAATTGACACAAAATACAAGTCCCCGGAATGAGATTTGGCTGCTACCTTAAGGGCCGTGGGTACTTTATCTTAATGTTTTATTGATGGAATCCTGCCATGCCCATCACCGGGACAGCATCAGAAGACTCATTAGTGCAGCTGGCTCTCAGTCCCAGAGATCCTTTACTGATCCCTTTTCCTGCTTTAAAAAGCAGTAAAGAGAAAAGGAACAATTTGGGCAGTGGCTAAAGAGTTGTTTACTACAGCAAGTCGTGAACTGCTTTTGGCATTCCCTTTTGGTAACTCGTATTTTATTTCATTTTCTACTTTTACCTGTAGTTCCCCCAAGAAGGAATTCTTCTACAAATTGAATCTCCCTGCCTTAACAGATTTTTTTTTTTTTCCTCTTAAGCTGTGGCTCTGACTCAAATGTGCTGAAGATTTACAACTTTCCAAATAATCTACTTAGTCATGTTAGAGTATTATTTTAAAAAAGTAGACATTAGGGTTCTACTAATGTCACAAATTTACATATCCCACATTTTCTGTAGATATGTGTCCCTAATTTTCTCAGGTAATCCTGACCTCATAAACATAGATGATTTTTGAGAAGGATAATTCATTGTTTAATTAAATGTTCTTTGACTACTTTAATTTTGTATGATTCTTCCTTGTAAGTACAATCTAAAATTGAAAAATAAAACGCTTTCATCAGTAATTTCTAGAATATCACTTCTATAGAATGTTGTCATGCAATACCATTGTGCATAAGTAACAAAATATTTTTTAAAGGACACACACACAATATGCAAAGATATTCAGAGCTATACAATTATATATATATACACACACACACACACACACACACACACACACATACATCTTTTTATTAAAGTTCAAGAAACATTTATCAATGTATTACCTTTACACAAGGTAGGTGGCCATAGACAGCTTCACAGGATGATACTTTCTTAAGTAAATATGAACTGGTGCACACTCACTATTAAGCTCAGACATTTATTAGCAAAAGGAGGTGGAATAGGCAAATGAATAATTTATTCAACATATGTAGGGCCTATCAGACCACTCCGTATGTAACTCTAGGGTATTTGTATTCCTGAAGTTCATTTTCTCTCCACACTGAACATTGCATATAATAGTATAGGGCTTTATTCTTTTTATATTTTGTAAAACATAGTGATTAAGGATGATAATTCTCATGATACTGATCCCTTCTATTGAAAAGTAGTGAGGACTTTGGCCAATGTACTTACTCTCTCTGTCTTGGTCTATATTTATAAAATGGAAATAATCATATTGTCTATTACATATTGTAGTGGTGAGAACTGATGAAAATCATCATATTTTAGCTTTGTGATGGACACATAGTAAGCATTAAATGTATTATTTGTGGTTACCGTGATTACTGTTAGTGTCAATACTATTTATTATCGTTGTTCATACATCCTTTCTTTAGACATTGATTTGACTTACCTTTATTTCATGATCCGTCAAAACTTGTTAGATTTTTCTTGTCCTCATTTGTCTAGAATCTATTATTTTAATAATGGTACATAACTCAAATGTTTAGTAAGCACCATTTCCTTATGAGTTCTGATTGCAGATAAAACTTCTCAAATAGGTTGTCCCAGGACTGATGGATTGATAATGGCTCCTATATGCTAATGGTGGATAAGAACTCAGGGAATATATCTTACTTTTGGTTAAAAAAAAATTTAAACAACAAAAGGTATCTACTGCAATATGCTCTATTCAGTTAAGCCATATCTTATTTTTCTTTTGTATCTTCAAAACAGCATAAAAGATTTTAAAAAACCATATGTGACCATTAACAAAAATATTATTTAAAAATGTTTCATTTTGAATTTTTGAGTTCTATTATATGCCGTAGGATTGACTCCAGGTTCATTCTCTCCTTTTCTCTCTCTCCCTCTGTGTGTGTGTGTGTACAAACACACACGTGTACACACACATATATACACATATATATATAATTTACATACATGCTATAAAATATAGTATGCATCATATATCTCATATACATTATTAAATATACAGCATTTTGCTGTATTTTTTATAGTAAATCTCTTTTTGAAATAATGAAGAAAGTGTGCTCAAAAAAGAACTTCCTAGGGAGTTAGAATTATATTTCAGCCCTTGTTCTGCCAAGACATAGTCTTCCTACCCAGAAAAATGTTACTTCACCTCACTGCATCTCAGTTTGCTTATCTGTAAAGTTTATAGCTGGCAATTCTAACATACTTCTAATGTAATTTTAATAGACTGTGAGCAAAATTCAGAAATAAGTTAGACACAGACCTTACCCTTTAGGAGTTTTATCCAAGCCAAAAAATATTAAAAGAATGACAAAAGCATTTAAGAATTAGCAAAGGTATCACCAATGTAATTTGTAGCAGAACTGATCCAAAAAAGGAATAAATCATGGAAGATGACATTTTGGAATTTAAAACAGTATGTGTGTCAATTCTAGGTCAGCATTGACTGCTGCTTTGTAATTTGCATTTCCAATCAGATATAGTTGGCCCTCCTCCGTATTGTCAGGCTCTGCATCCACAGAATTGATTAACAACAAATTAAAAATATTTTTAAAAAACAATTAAAAACAGGACAAACAAGAATACAGAATAACAGGTATTTATATAGCATCACATTACATTAGTCGTTATAAGTAATCTAGAGATGATTTAAAGTATATGGGACAATGTGTATAGATTATGAAAATACTACACTATTTAGTATAAGGGACTTGAAAATCTGTGGATTTTGATATCTGTGAGGGTCCTGAATTTTCTCCAATTTCCAAATTGTACAATTATGTATTTCCCTAAATTTAGTGACGAGAACAGTAACTCTCAGACAAGTTAATTAATTGCACAAACCCAGTAATTGGTAGAGTTAAGCTTTAAGTACTAATTTTTCTTACTTTTAAAATCCATTTTTTCATTTTCATTTCAGTCTTTTAAGTGATGAATCCATATCAAGAAGTGGTATGAGAAGTACCAGTACTATACCAAATTATGAAGGAAAAGAAAAAGTAAGAGAAAATTGAAGTTTCCTTTTTTTTCCAGGTAAAGTATTTCTGACATACATAGGCAACAAAATCTGTGACTCAGTAATCATCACAACAAAAATATTCCTATCTCTTTGATGTATTCTCCCTTGACCTTCCTACCTTGACAGATAAACTTAACCATTAAAAAAAAAAAAAAAAAAGACTGGCAGTCGGAGCAGCTCTACCTAATGAAGCAATTCTGAGATTTTTTTGAGAAAACAACTCAACTTGGATTACAGTATTAACAATGCCATACTTAAAAATTTGACACATGGGACATATAGAATATTCAAATAGAACTTAGAAAAGATGATTTAGAAAAGAAGCTTAAAAGAAGAAAAGCATATTAAAAGACTTTTATCCTCCTTTTAATAAGACTGTTATATCAGAACTGATTATAATAGCTATACATATATTATTAATATATTCATATATAATGAAATATATTTAATTTTCATTGGTTGGCATATGATTGAGGCATTTTTACTTAATAGTTATGAGATATTGATGGCATTCAAAGACAGAGTGTGTCTAGTCATTGTGAGATATTTCTGGGTACCTGGACTATTTGTATCTGGTCTAACTCATTTGCTCTCAAAAGTCTTATGATAAGAATGGGTGAAACCTGGTCAACTATGTTTGACATAGGGCTATTCCTAACAGGGCATGTGTTTATGGGCAAAATTATGATTTCCCCAAGGATAGCCATGTCCTAATTCCCAGAACCAGTAACTATGTTATGGTAAAAGGCACTTTTCAGATGAGATTGAATTTATTGATCCTGAGATGGGGAGATTTTCCTAATCATAATAGTTCTCAAAAGTGAGAAATGATGAAACACTAGACTTGCTGTCAGTCACTTTTAAGATGGAGTAAGGGGCCATCAGCCAAGGAAATCAGTAATGGCCTTCATTTATAAGCAACAAGAAAGTGTGGGACCTTGTTTTTACAACCCCATGGAAATGACTTAGGCCAACAGCCCAATGAGCAGGACAGATTCTCCCTTACAGCCTCCGGAATGGAATGCAGCTTGCTGACATGTTGACTATAGCCCGATGAGCTTTGTATCAGACTCCAGGTAATAGTAAATGTGTGTTGTTTTAAGCCACATTTAAATTTGGGATAATTTCTTATGCAGCAATAGAAAACTAATAGCATCATATTATGTATTTCATTTGTCTTGCAGAATAGACCTTACACAATGTTTTCTGACTACCTTTTGATAAGAAAGTTTAATAAAATTCTACATAAAAGTAAAGGTATAGACATGAAATATTATTTTCAAACATATGAATTATTCAAACTGATAGGGTTTGAAGTGTTGAATTGGGATAGAGTTTTCATTCATAGATTTTTTGTTGTCCCGTGCAGCCTGTGGGTCAACTATTAGAAGAATATTTTTAAATCAAGAGCCCTGACTCGGGTGGGGCAAAGGCAGTATATGCAACCTAAACATTTGTACCCCTATAATATGCTGAAATAAAACAAAAAAAGAAACAGGACTGTAAAGAAAGTTAATTATATCGAACTAAAATTATCAAAGTGTTTTGATAATGATATAAAGTGCTTCCCCATTAATACATTAAATAAGATCTAACAATAGGTCTCTCAACTACTGTAATTTTATGTAGCATTATTATAATATTCAAGATATTTGAAATACTATAAGATAAAAAAAAATGTAGTAGCCAGGGGTTACGAAGTACATTAACACTATACTTTGTTTCCTACATTAACCATAAAAGAAAATACTAAATTAGGTGTATTTTTTTCCCTTTTGAATTCACATAGTCCCTATCATAAACCCATGAACAAGAATTTTTTTTGTAGGTCAATGGACTTAATAGACTCCCAGCCTACCAGTGAAAAGTGACCTGGTTGAGATGAGCAAAAGAACAGCATATATTTAGAACTATCAGCAATTCATCCCTGAATTATTTTGAGCCAGATTACATTCCTATGAATGTCCAGAGTGCCCATTTTCCTTAACTCACATCAAAGCAGTAGATTCTTCTGCCATATTGATAGATTAAAGAAAATGGCACCTTTTTTCTTTGTTTTTTGTTTTTGTTGTTGTTGTTGTTTATAATTGCTAAATTGAATTTTGGAAATTTTAGTGATCTCGTTTTCTTTCAACATCTCATTTGAATCACAGATAAGCATCCTAAAATCAA
>RJWJ010050178.1:0-10004 GCA_004363605.1 Indri indri | reverse complement strand
AAAAAAAAAAAAAAAAATGTTAAGGACAGATTGATTCATGATATTAAAGAAAACACAGTTTTAAAAACAATCTCTACATTTGCATTTAGGAAAAGTTTAATAACTACTATTGTTTACTTTCAGTTAAACGAATGGCTAAAATATTAATATAATAAGACAAAGAACTGCCATTAATGCTCTCCAAGGTTGATTGCTGTTAATGCCCATTCTTCCTCCTCTTCTTTTTAATCTTCTTCTCTTTAGTGGCTCAAATCAAGCTTCCTCAAAGTCCATCTTTCCCTTGTGCTGTGTCCACTAATAACCAACGCTTTCATTTTCCCATGATTCTCAGGGACCACTCCAGACAATAAGTGTCAATATAATTTGAGCCTGTCTTTAATGTCACATGAAAAACAAACTGCATAATTTGCATGGTTCAGAACACTATTCTTCACATTAAGAGACATAAAAATTATGTCTTCTTATATGTTTTACTCAGTGTCTTATCAGAATGGATGCTACCTTCCCCCCATTATGCTGCAAAATAATTAAGAACAAGATCTTCGTTTTTAAAGATACCAGAAATTATTGAACACATTGAAGGTATTCAAAAATCATTTGTCAAACTATGAATAAATGAATTTTTAAATAATTGATTGGACTGATTGATGGATGCAAGGATCTTAAAGTACTGCCCTTTCTTTGAAATTAAACAAGATGTTCTTTAAAATTTAGTGAGGTAAAAGAGAAAAGAAAATTATACTATGATTAAGAATTTCATGCACATATGAACTTTAAAAGGACAAACACATTTTTTTAACCCAAATATATGCTAGGTTTTAATTGGATGGCTGTACTTGACCATCTTCCAGACTCTTGCACAAATGAGGCCGTGAATGAGAATGAGGGTTGCTGCCAAGGTCACCTCAAAAATGATTTATAGTTCCTTTCCCCAAAAAAGTATTAAAAGCTTCCTTGGAGAACTAATTTTATAGCCAGTTATAGCATAAAATCACCTCTACATGAGCTCTCTATTTTTCCCAGACACCAAAACTTGGGCAATGTATATTTCTACAGGTGCTTACCCCCTCCTAAATAGGAAGGATTCAAAATAACATAAACATTTTACAATTGTAAATTAATTTAAGCATGTTGGCCTCAATATTTTTATTTGAAAAAGGAGAAGGTTGTGCTATGGAATCTCAAAGACTCTTTCCAGCAATAAAATTCTTTCTTTAAGTCATTTCAGACTGAGGAAAAGGGAATGTTCACCAATAAGTTCCTAAATTTACTTTTGTATAGTTAAATATGTTAAAGCTACTGGCTAAAGCATCCCCTTTGTTTTGATGTTCCCATTTGAGGCCATTCTAGCTGGACATTAAATAATTTTTTGGCAAATGCATATTTGCTTTCTCTTTTTATTATAATATTGAAAAAACTATAAACATGAAAAATACATATTCTGACACACAGAATATTTAATGCTTAAATCTGATTTAGATGATCTGCATTAGTTAACAGAATCACACCACATCGTTCTATTTTTGTCATTGGAAGCAAATATATTCTGGTTTTGAAACAAATTTAACTTTGTACCTATGCTTTAATAGGTTATTATTAAATTCATTTTCTTTCATAATTAATTGATAGTGAAAAGAAAAGAAGCTTGGGAATATTAGAAACACTGGATTGAAGTCCATCATATTTGAGTCTCAGGTTTTTTTTTTTTTTTTTTTTTTTTTTTTTTTTTTTTTTTTTTTTTTTTTTTTTTTTTTTGAATAGTTCCCGATAGGTAAAAACACTATTCGAGAATCAATGTTGTTTTTTTAATTAATTTGAATTCAAAAGCAGTGAGTGATAGCTTCCAAGTTTTTTTCTATACATGCACTACAAACATAAATATCCAGTTGGTAATTTCTTTAGGACTGTATGGAAGTTAAAAATTGCTGATATAGGCTGGGCACAGGGGCTCACACCTGTAACTCCAGCACTTCGCGAGGCTTAGGTGAGAAGATCCTGTGAGTCCTGGAGTTAGAGACCAGCCCAGGCGACATAGCAAGACCCTGACTCTACAAAAAATGTTTTAAAAAAATTTGCCAGGCATGGGGTGTATGGTGTATGTGCCTGTAGTCCCAATTTCTCAGGAGGCTGAGGCCGGAGGATCAGTTGAGCCCAAAAGTTGGAAATTCAAGTGAGCTATGATTGTTCCACTGCACTCCAGTCTGGGTGACAGAGTGAGATCCTATCTCAAAAACAAAAAAACAAACAAACAAAAAAATGCTGATATAACTGCATTTACTAATAATATTTATTGCTATGGTTTGAATGTGTCCCCCTCAAAATTCAGGTGTTAAAACCTAATGGCCAAGGCGATGGTAATAAGAGGTGAGAGCCTTTAGAAGGTGATTAGGTCATGAAGGCTCTCCCCGCTCCACCCCATGAATGAGATTAAGTCCCTTATAAAAGAAGCTTCACACAGAGTTCAGCTCTTTTGCCCTTCTACTTTCCTCCATTTGAGGACACAGTGACAAGGTGCTATCTTGGAAACAGAGAGAATAGCCCTAACCAGATGTCAAACTTGCTGGTGCCTTGATCTTTGACTTCCTAGCTTCCAGAACTGTGAGAAAATAAATTTCTGTTCTTATAAATAACCCACTGTTAGGAATTTTGTTATAGTAGAACAAATGGACTAAGACATTTACCTTTCAAAAATTTTGTCCCATCTGAATTAATATTTTTCAGAGTCCTATACATTGATATCTTATGCTCTGCATTGCATCTACTCAACGCAAGGTAATGCAGATAACGTCAATAGCTGGAGGGGATATGATTTTATTGTTTGGTATAAGCATGCCAGTTTATATTCAAATTTGTAATTTTTCAAATATTCACACTGATTGATTTCAAAAAGAAAGAGTTAATAATAATATCCTTATTCTATTAGTTAAAAGTAAATTAACTATAATTTCTTAGAAGCATACTAAGACAGTAAGCAAAGTTATTTGCTTAATTGAAGGCCCAGTCATGTTAAAATTGTTTAATGAACTAATAGTTTTATTGACTGCCCAAATTTCACCCAATAAATGATATTTTAGGAAATGATTCCAATTTATAAAATTAGAGTGATAGCAGTCAAAACATTGGGGAAGAATTAAAAATGTTGACATAAGGAAAACTTATTTCAGCATACTGAAAACTTGAATTTATTGCATTTGGTAAAAAATTGCTAAACTGAGGAAGACTTCAGCTCTGCACTAGAATTTGACCTCAAATATTTCTTATTGGGATCTTCTAGATCAGTATCCGTACTTTAAGCAAAACTATTCTGTAATTCAATTTCCAAACAAACTTATATTTAGCTCTGATAGCAATAGCTGAACAAATACAATTGGCTGCAATACTACAATTAAACATGATGAGAGACAGTAAGTATTTCATTTTCTACATGTTGTAATAACAGTAGGGAGAGAAATGTTTGGCAGATGTTGCACGATGAAATTATAGTACCTTCGAATGAAATACTTGACAGATCTTATTCTGGCAGCATGTATAAGGAGGACTGGATTGAAAGTCACTGCTTCTTATTAGCTGTTGACTCTCATACAGGTAAAAAAAATTGCTCCAGTTTTGCATTCTCAGGAAGGTTCATGAACTAGATTTTACAGTTAACTTGAGTTTCTTCTTTCAATAAAATCTTGGAGGCTTAGGAAAAAAAATATATATATATATATGTATATACATAAAACTTTGAAGACTTTATAGAAAAGCTCGTTTTTCCTTAAAGAAAAAAAAGGAGACAAACCTGTATGGAACACATGTTAGACACTTTGCTATTTTCCTTGTAGAGAAGTAGAATTCTTCTGTGGTCATAGGCACTACGGTGCTCTCCACCAAATTTTTTTGAGAAGTTAGAAATATTCTATCTTCATTGCCCACTATCATAGTCAGTAGCCACTTGTGCTGTGTTATGAAGCACTTGAAATGTAGACAGTTTGACTAAGGGATTTAATATTTAATTTTTCTTATTTCAAATTTATATAGTCGCATGTGGTAGTGTTACATGGTACCACATGTTGGACATCACAGCTCTGCAACCAGACTTAATCTCCCTGTTTTCTATGTGTCATGTGACTTCTTCAGGTCTCCATTTTGTTATCTGTAAAATGGGAATATGATATAGACCATCTCTCTAGGTGTTGCATGGATTAGGTGAATTTGTGAATGATGCAGCCACATAGTAAACTGTATATATGTTTGCTATAAATTAATTCTTATAAGATACTGCCACCTAGGCACTATTTTACAGAAAAGAAAATGGAGTAAGATATGTTTTTTCAATTCTCAAGGGTCATGGCTCCTGGAGGTGCTGGAAGTAGCACCTGCAGAAAAAATGATATAACTCCTATTATTTATTCTATAGAGTTTTTCCACATGGACTGACATGGCTGCCAATATTGATAAGTGTTACTAATTTTACTATCTTTAGTGGTCTGTACTTTTTTTTTTTTTTTCATGTGCATCATAGAACCCACAAAGTCCTCTTGCTGCTGGACATTTCTGCAGTTTAATTCTAATGAAGGTCCCTTCTGCCCTCACCAATCTTGATGCACTGGGTGTATGATGGTGCTAAGGGGAGGGCCCGCCAAACACCAAAGAGGGCTCCTTAGCTTCTAATATTTGAAGGAGAATTGTGCAACAGTCTTGTACCTTCACTTCAACCCAGACACAAGACAGACCAGGGTGGTTTGAGCATGAAGCTGACTCAATTGAGAAACACCAGGCAATAATCAGGATCATTCTTTCTCTCTTACTATAAGGCTTAAAAATTGGACCTGAATCCTTTTTCTCCTGAAGACCTCTTTTGCAGAAGGCTATGTAGTGACTAAAGAAAAGGAGATGCTTATAGCATTTGCCTTACCAGTTTATCAGCCATAAATCTTATCCTATACCCCTGTGATTCCCCTAGTCAAAAAGGCTTTAATTTTTCCTTTCACTTGACTAACTTCAGACTTCAGTCTTCTTGACTTTAGGCCACTGACCTCCTTTTTCTTAAACCAATTATTTTGGGAAACTTAAAATTTTAAATTCTTTTTCTACTCCTTTGTAATGTAAATCTCTTTAAAGACTTTTGCCAGCTTTACAAGGCAGAACAATCTGCCTCAAGGACATTGGAGCCCTCCCATTCAAATGCGATCCTTTAGGAAGATAGTGTCCACCTCTCCAATCACTGAAACAATGGTAGGAATCTAGCTCCCTTAGGTACCATGCGCCAGGTTGTAAAACTATCTCCTGTCATGAAGAGAGAAGAAAGTTTACTTTCCTTTGGACAAGGAAAATAGCAAACACAGAGAGCTTACGATTTCTCAACTCCCACTCTTTGTTTCAGTAGAGCCGATTACCCAGACTTGGTCCATGATCTCTTACCTATCGCTGGAAACACTATTGGAATAAAACCAACTTCTGTTTGTTCATTTTGTCTGCTAAAATATTTCCTTTAACACGCAAATATATGAGTTTTATTTTCTTCTCCAGAAGAGGTACAAAGAAAATATATGATTTTTTTTTATAAGAAGGCATCTATCTTTAAAGAACCATATAACAAGGAGGATATATTTAGCTAGTGGATAGTAGGATTAGATCACATACAGTGAAGCAAACATTGTAAATTTCTTTTGAACCGTCTTTCCTCTTTTCACAAAAATCTATAGCTACTGTTATATTTCTCTCCTCTCTTTCTCTCTTTTCTACAAACCTTTCAGTTGGAAACTACCTTCATTTATGCTAGCTTTAGATTAAATTTCTGAATTTATCTGAAATATCTTTCATTAGCATATTCTTACAATCCTCACAAAATCTAGGTAAACCTAATAATTACTTATAGCACTCCCTGTCAAATAATTTCAATTTGATAATTATTGTAACACTAGAAAATACTAATGATGCAAATAATTATCTTATAAGTCAAATTATAAAAAATGCAAAGATGAAATTGCAAATGTAAAAATATCTACAACATAAAAACACCATAGTAGCACCTATGTTTGCTTCATTATACGTAGTTTTAGGTATCATTTTGAAAATATCTGCATCAAAAATAAAGTTCAGGCCAGGTGCAGTGGCTCATGCCTGTTCCTAGCACTCTGGGAGGCCGAGGCGGGCGGATCGTTCTGAGCTCAGGAGTTCGAGACCAGACTGAGCAAGAGCGAGACCCCATCTCTACCAAAAATAGAAAGAAATTAATTGGACAGCTAAAAATATATATAGAAAAAAATTAGCCGGGCATGATGGCGCATGCCTGTAGTCCCAGCTACTCGGGAGGCTGAGACAGTAGGATTGCTTGAGCCCAGGAGTTTGAGGTTGCTGTGAGCTAGGCTGATGCCACAGCACTCGCCCCAGGCAAGAGAGTGAGACTCTGTCTCAAAAACAAATAAATAAATAAATAAAGTTCATTTGGTACTATAAATGCTTATTGAGAACACTAAACCAATGGAAAATGTAAACATTATGTGGATATAACATTTTGGAGTGAATTATAAATCTTTTTCTAAAATATTGCATTATCCTAAGTTCTGTTCTCTGTCCTCCCCCACCCGCTTTGTCTTAGTCTATTGTGCTGCTATAAGTACTTTATTAAGAAGAAAATCTATTTCTTCAAAATTCTGGAGGTTGGGAAGTACAAGATCAAGGTTCTGGCATCTGATGAGGGCCTTCTTACCTCATCCTCACATGGCAGAAGGAGGAAGGGCAAGCAGGCACCCACTCCCTCTGTCACGCTCCATTCTAAGGGAACCTTCACAAGGAAGGAGCCCTTATGGCCTAATCACCTCTTAAAGGCCCCACCTCTTGATACTATTACCTTGGGAACACCTGAATTTTAGAGAAGTCACATTCAATCCATAGCACCTTATATCCTCTGATTGATATTATCATGTATAATGCACTCAACTAAGGTTATAGTATGCTGAAAATTTCAAATTCTGTTTCCTTTAGGAAAAGTTTCTTAGCTCCAAAGATAAACATATATGTACAATAAATGTACATATATGTATAATGTACATGTATGTACATTATAGGATACCCCAACTGGGTATCCTATAAGCACTTGTTTTATTCTCAGTCCATGAATGCAGGATTAAATATGAAAGGACTGTATCAGAGAAAATGCTACAGAGAGAAAATGGGGAGGAAATCAGATAAGACTAGGAAAGCTGTCAAAGTTTGATGCTAGTTTTATATTGAATGAAGGAATGGCTAGAGATAGGTCAGGAGCAAGCCACTTAGACCAACAAGCACACTAAGGAAAGTTAGGGAAGCCTAAAGCAGAATCCTGGAGTAATCTATCAGAGAAGTACTCAGACTTCCAGAAATGAGCCTCCATATTATCCCTGTCATGTTCATCCACTGGCTGGGACCATCCCCTGGATACTGTGGCCTCACAGCCTCACCAAAAACTCAAACATTTGATTTCTGAGAGCAGCAGCTAATGTCTTGATCAGTGATGCTCCCTAATGTTGCATTCTTCTTCAGGTGAAGGCATCTTCATGCCCAGCACACACCTCATTGACATTTACCCGCTATTTTAGTTGGTAATTATTTCAGTACCTCTAGATAAAACATGTCAAGAGTTAAAGTCTATAAATCTGTCTCCTCAAAAATCTTTCCTTTCTGGGGGGGTCCACAAATGTTTTATTTAAAGGTTAAGATAGTAAACTTTTTCATCTTTGAAGGTATACAGTCTCTGTTTCTGCTGTTTTAATATAAAAGTATCCATTTAAAATGCATAAACAAATGGGCATGTCCATGTTCCAGTAAAACTTTATTTACAAAAATAAGTGGCCCACAAGATTTGACCCATGGCATGTAGTTTGTTAATCCTTACTCTAGACACTTATCAGATTTTACTAGGCAATGCAATAATAATAATCTTACTAGTTTTACTGCCTCCAGATTTTAATTATTCCACTCTTTACTAAACACAAGAACATATTTCATCAGTTAGAGCATCTAAATATGTAACTGACTTTCTCCAAACATAGCAACTTTGTTAACCCTGGGTATGTTTGAATATAATACATGAATTTAGTCTGGCTACTTGCCATAGGATCTTAAAAATGGGGTATGTTTTCTAAAATATTAGGGTCACTTTTTACTCTTAAAAGTGCGGATTCTATGAAATATTTTGTGACTTCAAAGAGGGCCTAGGGAATAAATTGAAATCATATTCCTTTATGGTCTTTAAAATGACATTATTAAAATAATCTGTAAAGATTTAGGTCTGGAATTTGTATTTAATTAAATAGAAAGTTTTTCAAAGATATATATTATACTTATTTATGCCTATAGAAAATCAAATTTATTGAAAGAATAAACTCATATTTAAGTGGGTATGACCCATTAAGCTACAGAAATTGAAATATAGAAAATAAAAATAGGTCAATGCTGGAGGCCGGTGCAAAAAGAAAGTTAAAGAATATGGCACAGGATATAAAATAAATAAATCTAGGCATAAAACTAAAGGAATTCTCATCTTAAAAATTGTGTTAAAATAAATAAACGAGTAAATATAACAGGGCATATAAAACATGGCATAATGATCACACATGTTTTCCTTTGCTTAGTCTAATAAGCATAAAAAGAAAAACATTTTTTTTGTTTTTTACGAACTGAAAGATTTATGGGCTATTGAAATTAACAGTTTAAAATTGAAATCTAAGCCTGGAGTGAGGGAGAGAAGTCAAAAAGTAAATAATTCCCTCTTGAGAACTCTGCCCCAAAGGCTTAGTACCTGGAGACATAGGATACCTGTAATACACATACATGCAGAAAATGTGTCTAATATTGAAGAACTGGTGAAAAGGACCTAGAAATTTCTTTATTCATGCCCTACTCCAGGCCACTAACCGGCCTACCCTCCAGTCAATAATGAGGGATTTATTCTATGGGGGTGGGGGTAGAGGTGAGTACCAGTCCCAGATTATGGGGACCAGTCCCAGTTGAGGGCATTGTGAATCAGATTAGTAAAAGTCAACCAACTGAACATGGAGACCATTGTCACCCTACTTTCCCTAAGCTCCCAGGATAGCAACAGACAGAATTTTGCTTTACAGAGTAGAAACTGGAATATTATTCTCTGGAAAAATTGGTCACACACAATGATTCTAAAATACAAATATTTACAGAGCCCACAAAGAAATATTGGTGTGCCTGCTCAATAATAATATAAAGAAACACACTGCCTTTGTCCATTTTGGCTGCTATAACGAAATGCCATATATTTACTTGGTGGTTTATAAACAGAAACTTATTTCTTACAGTTTTTGAGGCTGGGAAGCTCATGTTCAAGGTACCAGCAAATACTGCACCTGGAGAGGTCCAAATTTCTGGTTTATAGATGGTATCATCTCTCCATGTCCTCACATGGCAGAACGGGCCAACTCTAAAGTCTTTTTCATAAAATAATAATTCTATATGCATGAGGGCTCTGCCTACCAAGGGCCCCACCTCCTAATACTATATCCTTGTATTACAACATATGAATTTTGGCTAGACACAAACACTCAAGCCATATCACCTATCAATCAACAGCCCTGCCAAGATATACAGAGCTTTATTTCCATCTTTGATGTCTTATTCATAAATAGTAACAAAAACCATTGATTACGAAACATTCAGGGAAAACCTGTAACATGAAAAGTTGAAATAACAACAAATAAAGCTAATAATAAAAAGGAACTTGTAGAGAATAGAATCAATGCAGAGTCAAAAATGCCAAAATAAATGAAGTTAAAGAAATAGTCAAGAGAGCAGAACCAAAATATTTACTTCAGGAATTTTGATTTCTACAGATGTCCTTGACTTACCTACTCCACTGCAGATGTATTAGAAAAACTGAGAATAAAAACAGTATGTATAAATTTATATCTGTATATGCCTGCAAATCCTATGATATTAAATTAAAATATATATGCATAATTTCTTATTATAGCTATCATATAGACGTAAATTTGCCTTAAGAAAACCATAGT
>RJWJ010050177.1:0-10000 GCA_004363605.1 Indri indri | reverse complement strand
AAAATCAAATGTTTATTTTTGTAAAATTCTTACATCTGATATTAGTGCAGTGACCAAATATGGATAGTAATCACCTTACCCAACCAATATATCTTAAGATTGGCTGGAGAACTATTATTAATGTCACTGACATTTTCTTTTTAGAATCAGTAAGATTGCCATTCAAGTGTATAGAAGGCCAAGTATACCTGAATAGAAACATTTCTATTTGTAATATAGTAACTTACATTTGATATATGTTTATAACTGTGAATGCATAGAAGATTTGAAAGGATATATACCAAATTGTTAAGAATGACTATACCTGGGAAGGAGAGTGGAATTATGGGTTGGAGCCTGAAGAGGAACTTTTACTTTTTACTCAGAATGCTTATGTATTGTTAGATTCTTTATTCACAATGGTAATTTATTCATTTATTGTCCTCGTATGATTTCACTTGATGCGTACAGTGGAGAGGCAGGGCAGAAATTATTATCCCAGTTTCCTTATGAAGCTCAGAGTTGTGAAGTGATTTGTTTAGCGTCACACAGCTAATGAGCAGTGGATACAGAACCTTGAACCCAGGCCTTGTGAATTCCTAGCCTAGTGTTCTTCTCCTCGTACCAGGCTATCTGGGAGATGATGATGGAGAATGAATCCTTATACGAATATGATACTACCTTATTACCTGCCTCACAGTAACTCATGCTGTCTAATGCCCAAGGATTCCTAGAGCCTTGTGGCCTCTTTTTGAAACACTGTTTAGATAAACTTCTTTAATCCATGTGAATTTTCAAATCTTGCACTCAAAATTACCCATTGTGCCCCAAATTTAGGGATATTTGCAGTGGACTAGGGAAAATATTCCAGTAGTCATTAAGTCTCCAATATAGTAAAAATAACAAGGATAACATCAAAATATAGCTACTAACATTCTTTTTTTCCTCCTGTGGTTATCTTGCTTATTCCCTGTTGCCTGCCAGGTTAGCAGCAGATGATGATGTAAGCAGTAGGAATGAAAGGAGAGATCTCTGACCTTACTACCTTCTTGGGATCTGCTTCAGTCCTAAGCATGAAGAACATTAGCCCCCTAGGGGAATCAGAATTCTTGGGAACATGGATAGGAAGTTCATATTAAAAGGACAGAGCTAGGTGGGAGCTTTGAATGGTAAAGGATTTAGGTTTGCCAAAAAACCAACCGGAAGCATTATATAGGGCCCTGAGTACCACTGTAAACTGTTTCACGTCTTATCGCTGATAGTTCTCTCTGCCTATTATGGTGTCACTAGGCCACTTTCCTAGCAATGCAAGACATCATTATGAAAATAAGTCCTGTCTATGATCTAGAACATACAACTGATGATACAACTACACTCCTCTGTTAAAACCAGCCTACGTGGCCTCACCTCAGGAATAGCGTTGCCCATCACCAGCCAGGCCTTCTTACCCAGGAACAGAAAATAATTACATAGTAATACTGCATGTTCTTCTTCACCTCCTGCCAGGAGATCAAGAAATTGCTGACGAAAAGAAAAAAAACATACATTGACTGCCTGCTTTATTTTGGGTTGGCTGTGCAGGATTTTGATATGTCACAGTTAAAATTAGTGCCTTAAAGTATATTTTTTTCAAATCTTTCCCCAAATTTTGATACTGTGCTGTTAATTCATTTAAAGAAAACCCTTTTTGTGGACATGGTATTTTCTCTGATAATGATGATGTGGATTTTTAAAAATATTCACCATGATTGGGATAGGGGAGAAAAATTTCAAAGTTTTACTTTCAACTTGAATGTATATATGATAGTTCGCTATGCGCTAAATAATCTTTAAGGCACATTGCATTCATTGACTCATTTAACGCAGAAAAACCCTTTGAGGGAGGTGCTCTTATTTTCCCACTTTGTGGATGAGGAAGTGGAGGCACAGATCAGTAAGGAACACCTAGGAAGGGGTAAAGCCAGTCTGGCTCTAGAGCACATGAACTATTCTATTTGCATGTTTTCTTACAGATGTTTTAAGGTTGTAGAAATTTTATCTCTAAAATTGTCGACATTTTTGTTGCCAAAATATATTGGGGAACAAAAAATTTAACATACATTTAAATTTCTTTGATTCAGGGCTATCTTCAAAGGAAGTTGTAAAAGAACAGTTCAATTTTGTGCAAAAACAGAACTACATGAGATTCAGAAGCAGAATTAATACTGATGTTATGTATGTTTGTTTTATTACTACCCAAGAACCATTTGAAAGTTTAGCATACGCAGATTATAAATTCCATGAGGAAGAGGCTATGTTTACTTCACTTATAGCCAGACCATAGTACAGTGTCTGGTACATGGTAGGTGACCAAGAATAAATAATGATATAACATGCCTTATGAAGCCCATAAATTAAGGAATGTATAATTTCCAATTACAATATAGAATACAATTTTGATATTTTTAATGAACACACTGGGATATTGCTAAAATAATACTGGGAAGGTAAATCAGTGTTAAGACATCTGAAGTGTTGCTTTTTTATTCTTTCTGTAATTTTTTAAAAAATTCTGGACTTTGGAAAAATGAAACCGGGAAGAAAAATTACTTCAGAATTTAGCTCATCTTGCTAAACAGATGGCCAATTAGATTTTTATTATGACTAATGAATGTTGCAATTTAAAATTATGCAAGCTATTTAGCTAATATTCGGTTAAGTCAGCTCAAGTTAGTAAATCTCTAAGGAAGAACTACTCACATCAGATGTGCTCCACAGGTCACAGAGACCAGCAAATGAAACAGTGTCAGGCAAGAAAGGAATCAAGGACACATATCGAGCCACCAGTTCCTGTATAATCAAAATTAGCTTTTAAAAAATAATTTCCCATAAAACAGTTGCATCTTCTACCTCATTTCTCAAAATAAATTTTACATGTCACAAACATTTATGTGTACAAAATGAAGCTAATGCTCATTAAATACTTACTAAGTGTTGTGTTAATATTATCTCAATCCTCACCAAACATCCTATGCAGAAGGCTATAGTTACCCATCTTTTACAGATGAAGAAAGTGGCTCCTGTGTCCCTTTGAAATGTCCTTGTTGTTCTTTTTGCACCTATTTACTTTCTGGTATAACAAGACTTTCCAGAATCATCTTGAACTTTCACTTAGCCCAGTCCTGAAAGCGGCCATTTCTCCAAGGAGCCCTGGTTCCTTTTAGAGGGAAATAATGCTTAGGAACCAAGATCTGGGCATCAGTCTGGCTATAACTCATATTTCTGTAATTTCTAAGGAAGTTAATCTATTTTAAAAAGTTTTTATAATTGACAAATAATTGTACATATTTATAGGATACAATGTGATGTTTCAATGCATGTATACATTGTATAACGATCAAATCAGGGTAAATAACTCATATGTCACTGTAAATGTTTATCATTTCTTTGTGGTGATAACATTGAAAATCCTCTCTTCTACCTATCTTGGAATAATGTAATATGTTATTATTATCTGTAGTGACAGGGGGTGAGTCTAGAAGCTCCATCCACGGGCACTGGCCTGGAATCAGAGGCCATGGGGTTCTGCCTGGTGCTGTGATTTACTGTGGCGGAACCAGTCTGGGTTCCAGGCAAAGACCCATGCAGAGTTGCCTCTCCTTCCCCCAAGCAGAAGGAGTCTGTCCATGCTGTGCTGCCTTGCATGGGGGAAGTGTGGTATAGGCAATGCAAGACTGTCCTTCCTACCCTCTTCAGTGTGTTCTTGTTATTGTGCTGAAACCAGGTACCGTGATCTCTCACTGGTTTCCTTAACTCTTAGGAAGGTATTTTCTTTGTGGACAGTTGTACAAATTGATGTTCCTGTTGGGGCATGATTGCTGGAGGATTCTCTTCCACCCTCTTGCTTTACCTCCTATTCCATTTGAGGTTAATCTTTTCATGTTTCTACTTCTATGAATTTCCATTTATGTATTTTCCACATTTCCTTATTGATTTGTAAGTTTTAAAAATATATGCTGTGAATATCCTTTTCGGATTTGTGCCTTGTTTTTTCATTTTTTTCATGGTGTCTTTTGGTAAACTCAAGTTCTCAATTTTAACGTGGTCAAATTTTTTTTTTTTTTTTTTTTTTTTTTTTTTTTTTTTTTTTTTTTTTTTTATAGTTTGTGCTTGCTTCTGTCTCTTTTAAGAAATCCTTCCTATCTCAGGTCATAAAGACAAAAATGCCTTTCACATTCAAGTCCTCAGTCTTTCTGCCATTGAGTATTGTGAAGTAAGAATCTATTTTTGTTCTTTTCCAAATGAAAAATCAATGATCCCAGTATAATTTATATAATAGAAAATCTTTTCCTTACTAATCTTCAGTCTTTGTCATATATCAGGTTTCTTCTTCCATCTTTTTCTTTGTTATCTCTGTCAAATACCATTTTGCTTAAATTACTATGATCTCACAAGTAGTCTGGATATGATACAGCAAGTTTTTCCACTGGGTTCTTACCCTTTAGAATTATTTTGGTTACTTTTTGCCTTTTGCAATTCTATATAAATATTAGAATCAGCTTGCCAAGTTCCCCTAAAAGCTGTTTTAAAAATCTAGTTTACAGTCTTTGTTTTTTAACTGGAAAGCTAGTCCCTTTCTTTTGATTTTGATTATTGGTAAATATTTAGATTATTTCTACCCTCTTATTCTGTACTTTTTACTTTTCACACTTTTTCTGTTTCTTTTTTCCCCTCTCCATTCTTTCCACCCCAATTCATTATTTTTTCTTCTGCTAGTTTAGAAGTTATGCTTACTATTTATACACTTTTAAGTAGTTTTTCTAGAAATTTCGATGTGCATATTAAATTCTCAAGTTAATATTTTTGCCCTCATCTTGGAAAACATAAGGGCATTAAAATACTCTCATCAATCCTATCCTGACATATATGCATTTTTTTGCAGAATTTTTGTTCTATCCTGATTTTTTACCCACATTGCTGTTGTTATTGCTATTAAGATAAGACTTGTTTAGATTTACTCACAAGTTTCCCATTTTCTTTATCTAGCATTACATGTTGCATCTAGGACATTCCTCCGAGAGCCTTCCTTCTCTAGGAAATATATTTTTCAGAAATTTCTTTAGTGAGAATCTTTTGGTTGTGGAATCTCCCAATGTTTGCTTAAAAGATTTCATTGGATTTAAACTACTTGTTTGACAGTTATTTTCTTTCAGCCTTTTGAAGATATTCCTTTTCTGGCTTTCATTTGGGCAGCTGAAAAGTTTGTTGGTCTAATAATTCTGCTTTTGTAGATAATATTTTCTTTCTAGCTGCTTTTAAGATTGTCTTTTTGTAGTTCCATATGATGTGCTAGATTTCGATTTTTTAAAAAAAATTTATCTTGTTTATGGTTCAGTGGGCTTCCTGAATCAGAGGATTATTATCTTTTATTCAATCCTTGGAAATTCTCAGCTCAGCCTCTTTGGATATTGCCTTTCCCCATTTACACGCAATTTGGACCTTCTCCCTACATCATTCTCCGTGTCTCTTAACCATTCCTTTATACCTTCCCTTTTTTTATTTTTAATCTCATCTCTGTGTTGTGTTCCAAGTAATTTCTTTGCATGTGTATTCCAGCTCACTAATTCTCTCTCTATTTAACTATATGTAATTTAACTCTGTATTTAATTGTATTTAATGTTTTGTTTAACCTGTTTAATAATTTCTGATTTTAATGATTATATCTTTTACTGCTACAAGTTCTGTTTGGTAATTTAAAAAGTCTTCCCGTCAATTCCAATAGTCTATCATTTAGTTACACTTTCAATTTTCTGGATTTCTTAAACTTATTACACATATCTATTTTATATTTTGTATCTGATAATTCTACTACCTGCAGTTTTGTGGCCTGATTTTGCAGTTTGTTATTTCTGCTAACTTTTATCTTCTTCATGGTGACTTATTTCTTCATTGATGATCTTTTATGGTATGTTCATGTTGCTCGGAATTTTTTCTGTGGAATTTTCTTGAGGCTGGGTTTAAAGGGCTTGTATTTGTGTTTGCTTTTGACAGAGATCTAGGGGCAATACCAACAGGAAATATTTTCAACTTAATTTTCAGTTGAAATATATTCAGATCCTATAGGTAATGTAAATTCCAGTCCTAAAATGTGAGTACATTTAGAGTAGTGATTAGAAATTCTCAGGAGAGACTTTCCTTTTTTCTCTTTCATCCAGAGTCAAGACTGAGGCAGGCAGGATTCCTTCTGAGGGCAGGGATTTCCTAGTTTGCTCATTGATGACATTACCCATGACAAATCTCTGTGCTGAGTCAGTTATTCACCCTTCCAGCCTGCTGCAGCTCCATGCATGATCTCCTGTCTCCCACAGCCCTGTGGCTCATTGAAATCCAGCTCTGGTCATCGTGAATTACAGACGACCTGAGATCAAACACTATTTCAAGCCCTCGGCCTCGTGGACTCTCGCTTTCTTGTTATTTCTTATCTCTTTCCCCCCCCCTCATTTCTATTTCAGCCATGATTTTGAAAATATTTAAATATTTTGTTCATCATTTTTAAGTGTTCTCTACCGGGAGAAGTTTTCTGCACATCTACTATGCTAGGTAGAATAGAAGTCCCTATTATGTATTTCTATAAAAATTGATAAATAAAAAAAAAATGAAACATAGAATACAAGGTGCTTTTTGGTACATCAATATCTGCAAATAGATATACTATTACCCTGTTTCTAAATTCCTGTGTTACTGACTTTTAGCAGCAATTACTCCTTATACTATTCACTCTTCAAGGACAGTTATGGGTTGTGGTATTTGCTTATAATTAGCCTGGTTACATACGGCTTCTGTTTCACATGAGTTTGTGATGGGTATGGTGCTTTGAAGTCAGAGAATGGTACATATATATTTAATGGCCCACTATAGATGTACTTTGGCATGATGGCCTAAATGCTGAAAATACTTAAATTTTTGAAATAATTTTTGCTTATTTTGAATTCAGTAATGCTTATAGCATCAGGCGTAATACTGAATATAGTTATCTATTAGAAAGCACATGAGTTCTAAAGTTACAGGCATCAGTTCAAATCCTAACAAAGTTATTGAGAATGCATAATAAAAACATTTTTATGTAAGACATTTTGAAAGTTTACAGTATCTTCTAACACTTAATATAATACCAGAGATATAGTACCACACACTTAATAATTGTTCATTGAAATGAACTAAGAATTATTATCATCCTTAGTACCTTTAGAGTTTTCTAAAGAAAGCAAGCCTCATGTTAATAAAGTTTTAATCATTACTTTTATCCCTAATGATTGTGATATAATTAATATCTTAAGTACTATGAAATACAGTAATGACAATATATTGAAATTTGAAAACATTTTTAGCAACCATACTGATTGGCTGTGAAATACTTACTGCAGTTGCTTGTGGATTATTGGGGTAGACATTAAGGAGCTCCTGAGGAGGATTTAAAGGTTTGAGATAACGTGTAATAAAAACAGTCTTTCCACTTATGTCAATTACTGTTGAAAGGCACTGACGTTTTGGAAACTTTAAGGCACATTCAGCTTGAAACTTCTCTGTTGCTTGAAGCAATTTCTCATCTTCCTGAGAATCAAACTTCAAAAAGAAAGACTCCATGGAGTTTATATATGATTACAAGAGAGAAAGTAGAACATGTTCAGATTCTGTAGTCAACATGAACTAAGTGTGTGGTATGGGAGCTGTGATTAAGTGACTCCTTCTAAAACCATCATGTCCTGGTGTCCCTGAAGTTTTATTTATATTATATTTATGGTTTGAAAATTAGACTGATTCATTAAATATTTAAAATTTATTCAATGGGATTGAAAGAAAGTGGTCAACAGACAAGTAGCCATATGGAAACTACTGTATTAATAAAATAATCTCCCATCCAAGTACTAACCAGGCCCGACCCTGCTTAGCTTCTGAGATCAGGCGCATTCAGGGTGGTATGGCTATAGACAAACAGTCTGTGAAAATTAAAGTGTGATGCACTAATTCTGATTGATGATGCGAAGCAATAGAGTTTTGTGTGTATTTTGATATTGGTTTTAAGTGGGGGGGACTCAGAAAATCTAACATCTCAAATGCAAAGCTTAAGCAACTCATGTTAAATGGACTGCAAATTGATAGATGTATGGATATGTTAAAAAGTTTCAAGTCCATAAGCACTGTAATAATAGTAATGGATTTCAAAGAAAAAGCAGAACTGGAAACATCAAATATAATTATTTGAAGTGGTTCTCTGATCCAATATGAGCAACCAATGCCCAGATTTTGATTTGTTTTTGTTTTTTAGACATATGATCTCACTCTCTCACCAAGGCAGTGGCTGGATCATAGCTCCCTGCAGCCTCCAACTCCTGGGCTTAAGCGATCCTCCTGCTTCAGCCTCCTGAATAGCTGGGACTACAGGTGTGTGCCACCACACCCAGCTAATTTTTTAAAAAATTTTTTGTAGAGATAGGGTCTTACTATGTTCCCCAGGCTGGTCTCAAACTCCTATCCTCAAGCACCCCTCAGCCTCCCAAACTGCTGGGTTTATAGATGTGAGCCACTGCACCTAGCCAGACTTTATAAAAGTAACTCAAAGCATATGAAACAGAACACATTTAAATTGCCTTTAGAATATATATTGTCATTTTCCCCCCTCAAGCCATTGTTAACAAAAATAGCATGGAAAAGGGCAGATATTTACAAGTTTTTACAAGATTTTTGTTGTTTGGTATAAAAGCATATGCCTGGTTGCTTACATTTCAAAGGATTTCAAGACAACTAAAAATATTTTAAAAATTAATTTTAAGTAGAATTTAGAGGCAGTGCTTAAATTTTTTTTTTTTTTTTTTTTTTTTTTGAGGAGGGAAATGCACCCAGCTATCCCCCTGTACTCGGCTTCATTTATTAATTTTTATTAGTTCAACTTGTCACTGACTTGATATTTTTCTTTTTAACACTTACAGCCACTGACACATATATTTGTTTACTGTGTCTCCCCCATAGTATAAGATTCCTGAAGTCAGGGATTTTATTTCAATCTCTTTTTTTTTTTTTTCACTTCCAGTACCAAGAATACTACCTAACACATAATGTGTTAAACAAATATTGTTGAGTGAATGTAAAACATTTTATTATGTTTTTTTTGGTGATCTCAGAACCTAGATTATCCCAGTTGTTCTTGACTTCCTCTTATATTGTGGCTGGACTGTGGCTTTCATTTCTAATTTGATTGTGGTACCCCAAGAAGTTGCAGTAGTGGTTGTGGGAGTTATTTTGGATGGAGACATCTCCAGAAGCCTCCTATATTTTCTCATGGGTTGTCCCCCTGACATCTGTATCTTAACATAATCATTTTAACTGCCTACCATTCAGCATAGTGCCAAGACACAGTGGCTACCCAATAGGGGTTAAGATAAATAAATAATTAAATGAAAAAGGCGAGCTCATAAGGCTTTGATGTGGGTGTGCCATGGATTCCTAGGATGGAACTGTCAAACCAGAAATAAATAATAATAATTGTAGAAATATGGAGAATTATAAAATAAGAATGATGTGAAAAAAACCACGCAGTTTAATTTATCCTTTTCTTTTAAACTCTTTCATTTACCCATTCATCCAATTATGTGAAAAATGTTTATTGGGAGACTAAAAAGTTCCAGGCACTCTGTATAAATCGGTATGAAACAATCCTCTCAAGGAACTTCTAGTCTACAGGAGAACTTTAATAAACAATCAGATACTTAAAATACTTGACCAAAGATCCTATGGGGGGATATACATAGGGTACTATGGGAGCATTTTAAGAGAGACATCTATAGGCACTGTCCAGAAAGAACCAAAAATCTTAAATCAGTATTGATTATTGGCCTTCCAAGTTGAAAAAAGTGTGCCTAAAGATTTTTCTACCACTTGGACTTGAATGTTCTGTTGTGTACCTTGACTCTATAACTAGTGCTTTGTGAGGGCAGGGCCTGTATTTGAATAAGTTTGTGTTCCTTCCTGCACCTAGCATGCACTT
>RJWJ010050173.1:0-10006 GCA_004363605.1 Indri indri | reverse complement strand
TGTTTTTTTTTTTTGTTGTTTGTTTTGTTTTGTTTTTTCCATAGGAAGTTGAAGGCCCAAAGGCCATTTTTTTCTATTTCTGATCCTTTTGGTCCCAAGAGGCAGTGCTTGTGTCAGTACCATTCTCTTAAAATTGTTGCATATCTTACTGAGGTTGATGCCATGCCCCCAAAGTGACATCCATAAGTCTTTTAGGGACTGTTCTCTGTCTTCTTTGGGCACATAAAACTGCTGTAAGACAATGCAATTTTAATTCTTAAAAGCCTTTTTGACTAATCAAGAATCTACTAGCCAGTGACCACTTTAAGCCTTTCCCAAATCTTAAAGGGTTTTGTAACTATATACTTAAATAAATACTTATCTAAGATCATTTTTACATTGAGAATCATCTACAGGATGGACATGCGAACACATTTTATTTTTCAGAATAATAATTCCTAGTTCTTCTTTATTTCTTCTAAATTCTGCTTTCAAACTGAAAAATCCTCTCTTCAACACATCTCTCTCTTCCTTCAACTTATCAGATGCAGCTAAAAAATCTAATGGCATGCTCAACGCTGCCTGACACTCTCCTCAGCCAGAGCTACAAATTCGTTTTATATATTTCAAGTTGCTACAGATGGTATTTTCTCTGTTGTTCTGCCTCTATATAATGGAATTGCCTTTCTACTTGTCTCTAACAGTGCTTCTTCACTGTTCTTCCAGCCTCCACTAATAAGTCACCTTCCAGCATCTGCCTGCTGTGACGTTATGGATAAGAGGAAGACACCCAAACAAAAAAGCAAGATTGGGGTGGGGGAAGCAGCCATGAGAGGACTCTGGGGGAGGAAATTGCATGCACAAAATCTCAGAAGCAGGAAAGAGCTCAGGTGTTCAAATGCTGAAAGGATCACTGCTCGGCTTGGGGACAGTGAGGTCAGTGGAGGGAGCAGTAGGGGCAAGAACAGAGCTTGGTATGGAGGAAGTGTTTGCAAATGGTAGCAGCTTTTATCCTTGGTATTTTTATGAGGAAGAGATAAGATAGTGCATAAAAAACATCTAGTATAGTGCTTGAAAGGTGTTCAACCAATAGTTTATTAATTTTAAAGTAATATTATTTTTGTTATTATTTTAGCAACCCTGGTAGAATTGTTGTTTTCTGAAAAACAGATTTCACTCCAGGTGTCTCCTGGTGATAATGCTTTGTTCTGCTTTTGTTTCTGTCACAGTCTCCATGACTCTCGCTGTTGCTTTTATTCTTACTCTCAGAGCATTGGTGTTAAGCTATTGTATTCTCTAGATATTCCATACATTGTTGGTGGCTCCTTTGGAATATTTGTGTCTTGAATATATTTACATCATTTACTCTAAAGTTTTTTGTTTGTTTTATTTACTAAAACTGTTTTTTTTAAAGATACATGACTAAATAAAATAATTTGAAAATTGAGTTAATTCACTAAAGTATCCCACTTTTGGTATTGAGAGCCATAATCTTTACTGTTATTATCCCACTTTTGGTATTGAGAGCCATAATCTTTACTGTTATTATCTGGAAAACCATAGGAATCTTGCCCTAGTGTGTAGGGTTTGGGAACCTCCAAAAAGGTCTGCCCCTCTCCAGCCACTGGCAGGATTGCTACTATCCCCAAACTATTGTGAACAATTGATTTGAGATTCTGGACTCTTCAGAGCTTCTTCTAAGTGAACAAAAGACAGTCATATTCTGAGCCTTGGTGGCATTTAGTCAGCCCTTTAATGGGATTCTAATGGTTTGTGTGTGTGTGAGAATTAACAGTAAATTCATTATGAAAACCCATTTACCACAGAGTTGACACCAGCAAAAGCCTGAGGCAGCTCAGGGAATTCTGGGACACAACATCTGTTTCAGTGAACATAACTCAGACATTCCTGATCCGTGCTCGCTCATTGGTGCTTAATAGCTTCTTGCATAGTTCCTTTTCTCCTCAGGACATACACATTCAGACACAGAAAACCATAAAGGCCAAATGTTTTCTTTAATCCTCCCAGGCTTAGCTAGCTAAAAGGAAACTGTCAAGAACTATAGCAACTGCTTATATGAAAAGAAAACAGAAATAATAATAGTAATAATAGCAGGAAAGAAAAGCAAAAAAAAAAAGAAGCTAGTTTGCTGATTTAATTCATTTAAGATTCTACTTTTTTCTATTTTACTGCTCTTGTGTCAGATTTTCATGTATATTTCAAATAGTATGTGTAATTTGAGCATACCTACTTTGTTATGATTTACTGTTAATAACTTCGCTGAAGTGCAAATGGCCTCACATACTAATTGGGTGCGCTTCCTGTGACATATGCAAACTGACTTAGAAACTAACATATGCTGTTATTACTCATAATAGATCAGCTTTGTCTGAAATATTTGTGCCCAAAATTACCATTTGGCATGTCTTCAAATTCAAATCCACCTTCTGCCCTGAGATGAAATTCAAGGATTTTTTTTTTCTGTTTTATATATTTTAGAGAGGCTGCTTTCACTGCTACAATAAGGAGCATTCAGTGTTTACATTATAATGACTATTTATGGGGGTTTAATATGTTGCTTGTTGTAAATTGCTTCCGACGGAAGCTTGGCAAAGTGGCACAGAGATGTGGGACCACATTCAAGTATATTTAACATCGTATCAGGCAGCTGATCTTTTGAAAATCCATGGTGTTAAATGGTGTTTAGCATAATCTTACAAACTCTTTTTATCTTTTGCTTTGTAGAAGTTAAAAATGGTGTTGTCTTACAGTAACTTTTCACACACAAAAAAACTGTGTTTTCTGTGTTAATGACGTATTAAGGCATGGGGCATTGAGAGAACCTAAAATCAACCTACTTGTTTTTGAACTGCTGTTACTTTGTAGATTGTTGCTGAATTTTTGTATTTTTGTGTCATCTGTTAGTACATCCTCCTGTGGTTGAGTGGAATATAGAGGCAGAAACTGACCTGGAAAAACTATATGCAGATGCTAAAAAGTAATCCAATATCCTACATGAAATATTTGAATTGTATCATGAGAGAATTTTATATAATTCTATTCCAGTTTGAAATATTGAACTAAATTATAAAGGCTAATTAGATAGGTACTTCTGGGTAGGGAAGAAGGGAAGAAGTAGTTTCTTCACCATTTCGGAAACTTTAGTTTACAGAGAGGTGGAATTTTCTAGATTTTGGAGACAATGAAGATCATTGCATCAGAATCAGGATCAGAGTATGTGAACAGTACCATGCTGTACGTGACACTGCAGTCAGTGTCTAAGTTCAAAGGAAGATTTCTGGGAAGCAGTTAAGGGAAAGAGTTTGACACGGGACCTGAGCATCTCTCTTCACTTTCTTGTCGTGTATATAAACTGCAAGGTGACTTCGTCCCCTGATATTGAGCCGTCCTCATAGTTAGTCACATGGGCCACTAAGCAGTCCAGGGTGACTACCATGTCACTGCTCACTCCCTAGAGGAAGGGGACTGGTTTGTTTTCTATTTGTTCAATAACTACTGGTCCCTTGGCTCTGCATTCCTCGGCTGCAGTACAGCCCACTGTATGTGTAGCATCCATCTGGGCCCATGGTGTTGCCCATGGCACTTGAGGACAGGAATCTGGCACCACCGTGCTGACGATCCTGTTTGCTGTGTCATGAGTAATAAACTGTCTTGTCTGCATTTAGCATCTATGGAATGGTTGCAGTTTATTTCCTCCCTTCCTCTGTGAGGCTGGGGTTGTTCCCTGACAAATACATTTTGAAAGATCCTTCAAAAAATGTATTTCAGTCCTAATCATCTAAAAATTGCATATTGGCAAACAAAGTATAATGAACAATAGAAGGTATTTTACATAGATAACAATATAAACACTAACCTTATTTCTAAAAATCATTGTCTAATTTTTACTTGAACAAGTTAAAAATGTCTTCCATTTATTGGTGCCTATTACATAAATTTTTCTCATTTATCATCTCAATAGCCTTATGAAATCAGTAGTGTTATGCCATTTTGACACATGACTAAAGTTAGGCTCAGCTAGTTCAATAATGTGCCCAGGTCAGATGACTTTTGAACCCAGGATTGTCTGACTCCACATCCAGTGCTCCCAATATCTAAATTCAGCTGCCTTAAGACCAATGACTGCTTTAAATATTTCTTGATTAATTTTATTTCCTGATACAAATTTTATGAACTGAAACATTTATTCTTGGAAATACAGTATTCCACGTTGAGGTATGGCTCTTCTACCATTTCCATTCTACCACACTATCTTTCTGAAATCATAAGACATACATTTGGGATAAAATCAGGATCTGAAGTTAAAATCATAACTTGAGCTTTGCTTTAATGTCATGGGACCTGGTCTGCTTCTAATAAATAAGGCAAGATGTTTCAAATAAACTTGATTGTTCATACCAGTAAATAACTAAACAGCCCCCCAAAAGGTTGAAATTATTTCAAATAAACTGATCCACAGTGTATTTAATTTGCTTCACTTTTCTATGCAAGAGAATCTAGTGTTGCTAGACTTCTTGGTACTATAGATGCATGAGTAGAGTCTAGGCTAAATGAAGAAGCAGATGGCCTGAGGTAGATGGGATGGAGAAATCCTATTGGGCATACTTGATATGTTATGTTTAGGGTTTGTTTTTTTTTTCAGTTCTAATGCTGCTGCCCACTGGATCTACTACAATAACAGTTACAATAAATAAATCAAAACCAGTTGATTCTATGAAATCAGTCTGATTAAATTTATAAAACTATTCTCAAATTTTCTAAAGGCATGCAAATAATTAATACATGATTAAACATCTATCAGAACTCTGTAGTATTTAGACTAAAAATTTACAAAATAAAAACAGACTCTAGAATGTACTACAGGAAATAGCAGCAGTGGACTCTTCCGAACCAATAAGGATACTTCCACATTTGCTTTGGAGACTTTTTAATGTCTATCCTGAAAATTGCATGAGTGTGGAGCAGTTTTGATTCCTAAGCAAGTGCCTAAAATATGAAGTATGAGTTCTAGTGATATAAGGTGAATTCTGACTCTGTACACACAGAAGCAGTCCAGGCCAGCCTGCTTTATTGAATCTATTGTGCTCAGGTGTTTCTAGTGAGGAGAAAACAGGTCTAGGCTCTTTGGGATATGAAGCTTATACTATTGAAAATACCGTCTTTAATTCAAAATAGATTACAGAATTAGGTTGGAAAATGAATATTTATTTAGAATAAAGAAAAATTAAACAAACCATATTTTTAAAAGCTGAAAAATACCACAAACACTTCAAAATTCAGAAAAATATTATTTTAAATTAATTAACTTCTGGATTTACTTCTATAATATTCTTATAAATATTTTTTCCTGCATGCTCTTTGGTCACCTGTTCATATAACAACAATTATGCAACTTTTTTAAATGTGAAAGAAAGAAATTTAATTATTTCCTTCATCATGGTCATGAAAAATTTGTATTTTTGCGTTGGTAATTTTAAAAATTTTTTTAGATTTGTAACTTGGTATTAGTGATCTCATGTAAACATTTAGGATACTTGTCAAAGTTGAGAAAACCTCTATCAAAATTTCTTTTGTATATTAGTAGAGCTACTTCCAAGCATTTCAAGTTTTCTTGTGCAATAACTACTCTTCAAAGTTCTTTGAACTGACAAATGGCATTAACCAATTTGTCAATGTACTTGTTGTACTGCAGTATTCTGAATATTTTATTGTCTTTTCATTATTCATATTGGTCAAATTGCAGGTAATTTAAATCCTTTTTTCCAATGTTCTGCTATGACTTACTCTTTTTCATTAATTGGATTCTCAAACAAACTGAGTACCTATTAATTATTTCTATTTGCAAATGATCTCTTGTATAAGGAATTACTGCTTTTGGTATTGTGCAATTTTTTGTTGTGCTATAATTTGTTTCTCATTACAGAACAATTATTCTTGGTTTCCTTGCCCATATTTTTAAATTCTGTTTACCATTCCATTAGCTTTTATTTGAGTTTTTAAATTTGTTTAATATATAAATTTTAAAAGAGACAAAATATAAAGCCAAATAATCTATCTGTAATTTCCAATTATTTTATTGAAACTTTCCAAAACATCCTTCCAAATTTCTCTTAATATGACATATTTCAAACTTAATTTCACCTTAGCCATATCCCAAAAGTAGTCACAGCCATGCTAAAGCCAACCACTGAAGGTGAAGTTCAGTGACGGTATAGCAGAGGCATAGAAAGAGACACCAGTCTTAATCAACTGAGGTTAAATGTGTTATTTTCATAAATGTAAAAAAAACGAATGCCCTGTCATGTGAACACATTATTGAAGTTTTTCTCAGGGACTTCCAAAGGACTCTGCAGATGAAAGGCTCTGAAGCTTAAGCTTCAATAGCTTTCAGGTAAATGGGCATCTGGTGCACCTGTGGACATATCCAGCCATGAGCAATCCCAGGGGCACGTGAGCTCTGAAGCTATAGATGGCTTCCATACTAAAACATTCCAAAACCCTTCCCTTGCATGGGAGAGAGAAAGGGTCTAGGAGAGGAAGCTAGGCCATTTATCCAAGCACTGGTTCAGATTTGAAGACTGATAAGTGTGACAATTAGGATTCAGCTGACAGTTTCTTTCCCTTCTGTTCATTACTGACGAAACAAACCAGTACTGCAAAGAAATAAAAATATAAGTAAATAAGTGTACGTTGCTTCCCAATACTTCCCAATTTCCTTCCTGAGGCAGCCTGACATTCACTGTTCAAGGTAGTCTCAAAATCGGACAACTCTTGAGGAGGGAAGGCTGGAAGCCTCTAATCTTCTCTAGGTTACACCAGGGAGGAGCCACTTTGGCCTTCAAAGGCCGTTGCTACATTCGGTCTAATACAGGCCTGGCTGTATTGTACCATAAGGAGGAGACAAGGGCCAGAGATAAGTCTTCTAACACAGGACAGGGTGGCCACCAGTCCTGGTTTGTCCGAGACTAAGAGGTTTCCCAAGATGCAAGTCTCAGTTAAAACCACGAGAGTCCCAGGAGAAATGGTATGATTGGTCACCCCAAATCAGAGAGACTAATCCCCTAAATGGAGTCCTATTTCACAATATTTCCTAGGGGTGAGAAAATGGACTTTGGAGTAAGCTAAACTGAGTTAGAATCTGGTGTCTAGTCATAGACTGTGAGCAAATGGCTTAAACTTTTCTGAGTCTCATTTTCCTCATTTGTTAACTGGATATAATAATGCCCATATCATAGAATTTTGGTGAGGAATAAATTCTCTACTAAATTGAAAGATCTTCATTTATAGTCTAATATATAGCAGGCTTTCCATACTTGTGGATCTCATCAATATATTTGCATCATCACCATCCAAGGAGTGAGAGCTGGCGTGTTGAATCAGCAGCAGATTCCAGGTGATGGGGATATTTTTAAGCAGATAAACTACAGAATCAGGGCTCATAGAGTCCGAATAAAAGTAGGGTCTTTAGAATGTCTTGGGTGGTGAAGAGTTTTCAGCCTTGAGGTAAGGAACTGGTAAGAACCAGGCAAATTAGACAAGTCCCAGCCAAACGGGCTGGTGTCAGGGTAGCAGATCAGCCCCATCAGGGAGTTAGAGCCACAACTAGAAGGCTGAAGCAAGTTGGAATCTTGGTTTTGTTTCCTCAGGTGACGAAAGCTTCTCTATACCCATCCTGTAGGGGAATCTGTTCATGGATATTAGTACTAATGAGTGCTGACTTCCTAGCACTGAGCCTGGCTCTTAGTAGACACAGAATAAGTGAGTCCTCCAGACTTGTCATTGGTAGGAGGGTGACACAGATGACCTACCTCAGCCTAGCAAGGCTTAGAGGTCACCTGCCATTCCTAGAGCCCCTTATATGTGAACCAATTACCCAGGTGTATTAAAGCCAGGCCTGCAGGCATCTCCTTGGGCCAATTACACATGGGTTCATTTATTCTCTATTGCCAGTCTGAGTGCCAAAGGTTCTGAGATCAGATATGGCCCCAAAGTAGGACCCTGGGATAAACTATCTAAATTCCAGTGATCAGTTGATATAAGACCCTCATGGGAGTGGCAACCAGAGCTTGAGGAAGCTCTAGACCTCGGTACGTGAGAGGGCATAAAGCAGAGGCAGTGGTAGGTGGCACAGCCGTGACTGAGCTAAGCTGTAGGCACCTCAAGGGCAGAACCCAACAGTGGCAGTTCCATCACAAGTGGGCAATAACTGTTCACTGCTGCTGGTGTTGCAAGCTGAAAGGTTAGCAAGTATCTTTTAGAAGCTGAGGAAAGGAGAGGATCTAACTTCTGTTGGACAGATTGTTGTCTTCATGGGATAATGGGAACAGTAAATACTCAGAATGCCACCAGGTTTGTTTAGAGAAGGGGAATAATTGTGGGAATTATTCTGGGATCTGGAAAGGCAATTGGATGAGAAATATATCAAAAGAGATAAGATAGCCCATTTCAGCTGTAGAGAAGCAATCATCTGCATCAGGTTGTACTCACTGGTGTTGGGAATGCCAGGGAAGCACGCTTTTGGCAAAACAGGGAACTTGTGGGGTCAGAGGGCACTGAGACCTCCCAGAGAAGAGACCCCAAAGCCTTTTCTCAAAGGATATGTTCATTAATGAACCTGCTAATTTATAAGCTTCAAGAGGATAGGAAAAATTTCTGGCATGTTCTCTGCATCCATAGCCCTACCTCAAGTGTGTAGTACAATGACTGGGGAGTCAATAAACATTTGTTCAATGGTTTAACCAATAAACTAATGAACAAGTGAGAACTCTGGTCTTCAAATACCCTGTGTGATCTTACGAACAGTTTCGCTATCTGGGGATCAGCTAAATACCCAGAATACCAGATGAAAACACAAAGTTTTAGAAATTAGAATGGAATCACATCCTAAGACAAAAGGCAGACAGTATTTCTTAGTTGCCACACCTAATTATTTGACCCAATGAAACAGATTGTCTAAATCTATTGCATAGATTTGGAGCTGAGGAGTATTCACTTCAAATCTTTTTGGCTGATTCTATGAAGCTCCGTGCTCATTCAAACACAGAAGCAATACCTGGTGTTTTGATGCATCTAAGGAGAACAGAATGGATTTGTGGTATACAGGGGTTGAGGTAGCAAAAGTTTAAAATGCAACAAACTCACCCAATGTATTGCAAATTTTTCAAAATGGTCACATTATTAAACGTTAAGGGTGAAGAAGAGCTCTATGTACTTCTTTCAATGTCTTTTATGAGGGCTTCTAAAGCAATATGATATTTTATCTCTTAGAAAAAGACACAAACTTTCTATATTCATTTAAGCTATATGCTTTATTGTTGACCACCTTTGGCACATCACGTAGCAAATCTCAGGCCAAAAATTCTCATGTGGAGCATTAGTACAATCCACAAAATCTTGGAGGAAAAAAAACAGTTAAGAAACATCCCAAGGCATAACATGCAAAACCACTTTTCGCTAATCAAAGAATCATTGCAGACTTGGCTGACAATCCTGTAATAAATGACCTTCATTGTTGCTCAGAAACAATATGCTCTGTGAATACAGCACATTCCACATTATCTAAAACTCAGAATTGAGGATTGAGGCTGTTTTTATTTAGTCCAGCAAGGGAATGAAGGATGACTTTTCACTTAATTCCCATGCCCTGGAACATGCCCCCAGTGAAATTGTTGACCTTTCTCTGTTTACATTCATAAAACAGAACCCCGAGCCTGATTAATGAGGATGCAAAAAGAATTAGTTTGAACTTGTGATTAATTCAGCTGCACCAACTTAGTTTGCATACACTAACTAAACCAGAGAAATTCAGATCGCCTAATCTATATGTTTCATTTAATGCAAGTTGACCAAGATTTCTAAAATACGTGTGCACTTGAATTTTTTTCTAAAGAGTTGGAAAATCCATCCATAATCCTAGTTAATACTAGTTTTATATTAAAGATGGAGAATATCAAATAGATTATATTACCATCAAACTACAGTTTTCTATTGTTACTTTTAAAAGTTA
>RJWJ010050172.1:0-10004 GCA_004363605.1 Indri indri | reverse complement strand
GCTCACATTATCCCATGTAACTGTCAGGTTTATAATTAATCAGGTAAGGTCTTGCAGAATGAATTTCTCATCAACTTCTAGCTCAAAAAGAGATCCGCAGTATGTGAGATGCAGTATTCCATCAGTCAACGTCTTGCGACTTGTTATTTAATAAGTGGTCATCATTTATTAAATATTCTCCCTAATCTTTCAAATAGGGCAGCAGCTGTTACCTGATGCCAAAAAGCAGCATTTCTTAAAGGATAAAGAATAAGCTTAGAACATAGACTGTACTGTGAATTGGAGACATGTGTTTCTGGAAAATGCCATCATTTACCCTCTCTGGAAAAAAAGATACTCTGTTGGATGATTAATACACAAGGTCCATTTCATCCCCCTTCTCGTGGTAGGCACAGGAGAAATATCTTATAGCCAACTCCAATAAAGCATCTCCTAAATTTCATCTTTGATAATCACCCCAAGATCCCCAATAACACACATTTTCTTTGCAAAAGCATTCATGTTTCACTCTCTGTGTCAGGAATTCTGCCCAAGCTTTAACACATTATTTCAGTTAGTTCTCACAATAACCTTTTGAACAGGAATTTATTCTTGCTTGAAAAAAGAGAAAACTGCAGCTCAGAGAGGTTTAAAAAAGCCTGCCCAAGATCTGGATTTAAACCCAAGTCTTGTTCCATAGAGCTTGATCAATGAAGTGATGATTAGGAAGGAAATTCGCCTTGCCTTGTTTTTACAGGATAATAGCAATGCTATCTGCGGACAGATGGTGGAGACGGTCAGCAGGTTTCGCAGAGTCACAGAAAAGAGATTATCACAGGAAACCAACAATGGAGAATTTATTCATAATAAAACTTTTAATTGCAGTCTGGAAAAATTACTCTTCAACATATTTCAATCTTAATATACAATTTAAGAATGTAAAGTACATTCTATAAAGGAAAGGAGAAACTTAGAGATAAAACATTTTGACTAAAGAACAGAAACAGCGATGTGAAAAATCAGGCCTAGAGCTGGAGTTATCTAAACTCAGTCCTTGCGGGACTGCAGTGCCCCGGCTCCAGAGGTCCTGGTGGCTTCAAGAGGCAAAAGGGTACTTCCACCGCAAGATGGCTCCGTCCGCACTTACGCTGACAATGTATTGATTTCCCGGACTTATCCGGATTCGCGTGATGTTGCCACTGTGTCCCACCCCAACATGAGTCACGTCACCCTCATTATAATCCCAAACTTTGACCAGATGGTCATTTCCGCCTGAAAAAGACAAACACATGACGTTGCTGCCACAGAACAGAGAGAAACAGCCCTGATTTCAAACATTAGGATCATTCCTAATAGATTCCCCATGTGCCAACTTAAAGGAAGAAAAATCTATCTTTATAATAACACTTTTACTTGATTATAAAAATCTATGTCTATTGTAGTAAATTCGGAGGGAGGGGAATACAAAGATGTAAAATCACCTTTATCCCACTACCCAGAAATAACCACTAATAACGTCTTGGTTTACTTCCTTCCTGTCTTTTTTCTCTACGTATACAAGCATACATATACATCTGTACTTCCCGTGTGTAAAGATACGCATATACAGTCTGGGATCACACTGTGTCTTGTTTGGCATCTTGCTTTTAAGTCAGTGTGTTTCTGAAACTTAGTTTAGTTAGATCGTTTATTTTTGAATGTCCTGAAGAATCAAAGAACCCAGCAGGAAATGATGCCGATGTTGTTCCAGTCGGCTTGTTGTGTGGTAAATGCCCCCTTGAAATACCGGCTAATTCATCTGTTCGGGGGAGGGCATCTCTTCATTCAACAATGAGAGGGAGTACACAGGATAAATACACAAGGACTGGCATCGAAGACTTCAGTAGGAAATAGCAGGAAGCCACTTAAAGCCTAGCCTGTGCCCCTAAGGCTTCCGTGCAAATGTTTCCTCTCACTGAAATGTGACTTCTAGATTCTTCTTTTTCCAGCCACATTGGCTACAGTGTTCAGTCTGAATCTATCCACATTGCCCCTGAGAACCTTTTGTGGTCTCTTCCCACTGCTTCTGGCCTGGGAGTTCCATGTCCCCATCTAAATAAGCCAGGCATGGCTTTCTTTTCCTACCCCAGGACTAACCTGTGACAAAGTGCACTCCTTCCTGCGTGATATCCATACCATTTATTGACCCAGACAGGGAACCTTCCAACTCTCTGATTACTGACCCGTCAAATACTTCCCAGTAAGCAATCTGGAATTCAGGAAAGCAGCATCAGGCAGGATTCAGCTCAGTGGAATCATCCATGCACATGCTAACAAAAGATGGTTCTACTTTATATAGAAGGTAGCAAAAATACACCATGGGATGATACTGGCTGAAATTATAAATAGGCTACAGCAGGGGGTGGAGAAACCATTTTAATATTTTTAGTATTGGTTTTAAAATTTGCATTCTATTTAAAGAGATGTCGATGTGCTGATAAACCTGGATTGTGACAGAAAGGGCTTTTGGTAAGACTAAGCAGATCGAGTCTGAAGCAAGCTGTAAAGGAAGAGAACAGCTTCTGCAGGCACAGCGATGCTTCAGGACTGGTGGGAGGGAAAGCACTGGGAATGGGCACCGCCCAGAGTTCTAGACATTGGGCCTTCTTTCCTTTCTACCCAGAGCAATAAAATATTCCACAGGGTGGAGTTTAAAGATGAAGTGATTAACCTTGGTCCCCTCCTACGGAGGCAAACTAGGGTGCAGACAGGTGCCAAAGGGAGGGTGATTTTTTTCTGAATATACTGCCTTTGTACTTTGCACCTTGTGAATGCACAGCCTATTCAAAATAAATTTTCCTTCTAAATAAAGAGTCCTTGGCCAGGAATTGGAAGCGTGAACTTGGGCATGCATTCTACCCATTTCTCCTTGTTTCGTGCTGGCAGAAACTTGCTGTGTTCAGTCACTGCCAGGAATCTGTATTCCTCTGAATCTATCTAGAAATTGCATGTGTTATCTTTTTTAACTTTTTTCTTTTGCTTTATAATGTCTACTGATGCTTGATCATGTTAATAAAAAGTTCTGTGTTCATAGCAAAAGAACGCCAGAATCCAGGAATCCAGGAATCACCCACAGAAGTGGCTGGAATTTGACTGCCTGCCTTCCCAGCCAAAGAAGCTAAAGTGACACTCTCCTGGGCACAGCCCTATCAGAGCTCAGTCTTTCCCAAGCGTCCTCTGCCAGGGACACCCTTCCCTGTGGTCTGGGCATGGCTGGGTCCTCTGTCACTGAGGCCCCAGCTCAGAATGTCACCTCCTTAAGGAGGCCTTCGCCAACCACCCAGCCAGTGTGGTATCGCCTATTCTATTCCCTTTTTTAGCCCTGTCACCATCTCATATTGTGTTCACTTATTACTCATCACTCATTCATGTGCTGGTTTGCATACGTATTAGCCGAGTCCATCCCCTCCTACCCAAAATAAGTAAGGTAAGTCAGCTCCATGAGAACAGGGGCCTCTTGCTTGCTCTGAGGGGAAATGTTCCGCCAAACAGAAGGACCAGTCCTCACCCAAGGACACAGATGCCCCAGCTAAAGAGATTTTTAACGTATTGATGAAGGAGTGATGAGCGGTGAGGAGCTCTACGGTCTTTCTATTTGAATTTAGTCAGAGTGATAACTGGTTTGGGCACAGCATTCCACTCCGGCCTCAGAAATTTCCTAATAAAAACCTTCTGTGGGCCAGGCCCCAGCACGACTTTAATCCTCGCAGCTACCCTGAGGTTGGTGGTATCATTTCCTCTTCACAGACAAGAAAGTGAAGGCACTGGAAGGCTGCGTGGCATTTTCAAAGTGACAAGACTGATCAGCAACAGAAGCATCATTTGGACCTGGGTGGTTGACTCTGGAGCCTGCGTCCTCAGCCACAACACCTCATTGCTTTTGCCTCGCACCAGAAAGATCTTGAGAAAGCTCTCGTTGGGAGTACTTACCTTTCCGTCTGTTCCACTGGTGATGATCTGGAACTCCTCGGGGTGATAACACACACACTGGAATAAGCTGTTGGCCAGGATCATCTGATTCCTCCTAAGACGCCTGAAAAGTAGATTCAAAAGCCGTGAGATTTGACTTACTCTTCCACAGAAAACGGATTTACTTTTCCAACTGGATTTGGTGTAAGCCCAGGGATTTGGGTTGGTTTCTCTCTCTCTCCCAACATCTCATACTGCTCAGCACAGTGGCACTCGGATTTCTTCAAAATAGATTTCTAGTTACTTCTGTGTGCCCCCCATTGCACCTTTCAGCAGCTGTCAGGAGATAGCGGGAAGTGCCCTTTTCCAAAGACAGAGCACAGAACTCAATGAGAGACCTTAAGTTCCAGCGAGAAGCAAGCGGAAGAGGCTGAACTCAGAGAATGTTCTCGATTCTTGAGGTCACTGTTTGGAAGCGGAGCTCCCTGCAATCTGAGTGGCAGACTGTGGGGAGGGGCTTTTTATAAAAGGATAATATTGGGCCCCCACCTCTAGGGATTTGGCTTCAGTAGGCTGAGATGAGGCTCACAGATCTGCACTTTAAACCTGCATCCTGGTTGATTGTTCCGTGCACGGTAGTTTGAGAATGCCTGCCTTAGATACTATATAAAAATTATGTAAACATCACTTCTCCTTCCATAGACAATGTGCTGAGTGGCCATCTCCCAAGCCAGGCTTTCCTGGCTAAAAAATGCACCTTCTGCACAGTTTCTTCTCATTATGGAACTTTTCAAACATAGTATTTGAGCTGAGCATTTTTAAAAATTTTGGCACAAGTATTCCTGCTACACAACAGAAAGGCTTTAAGGATTTGAGGCAGTCACAAACCAGCCATGAAAATAAGTTTAGACATGCCCTTCTAGTTCTACATTTTCCCAATGGGAAGGTCAGGTATAGGTTGGCACCTTCCCCAAGTGTGGTCTTTGGACCAGCAACTGTCACTTGAGAGCTTGTTAGCAATGCAGTATCTCAAGTGCCACTCTAAGTCTATTGAATCAAAATCTACATTTTAACAAGATCCCCAGGAGACACCCAGGGCTAGAGACACCCCTGCTAAAATGGTTTTTTTTAATGTGTTAAGTAAATAAAAAGAGCTCTGTCTTTGCCTTTAGTTCTCATTCCCTTGAAGAGCATTTCATATTCTTTTGCCATACACATCTCCTTTCTCCCATCCTTGTTCTTATTCCAGTCTTTCCTATGCAGTTATACCAAGATAGTGCCTCTTAGGAATGATAGAGGGATGGTGGGTGGAGGGAGGGAGGAGCTGGGGGAATAGAGTCTGATTCTAAAATAAAAACACACAGCAAAAATGCTTATAGACAAACATTCAAAAAATCACCTTGGAAAAGCCTTTGAGTTACCCCTACAATAAAGTTCACATGCTTTGGTCTAGTTAGCATGGAGTTAGGCATTCTGTGGGGCTGTGCTGTGCTCACAGTGTCAGAGGCCTGGGAATGTGGCCAGTTGATGGGAAGGGCAAATTGGTGTCCCTCCTCCCAATGGCAAGCTCATTCTGGGCTTCACTTGGCTGCGTGGAGTGATGGGAGGAACTGCCTGCATTCCTTGTTCCTCTTGCTCCCTTTTATTTGGAACACATAGAGTTGAGTTAGTGCCAGTTAAACCATGCTTCGCTGTGTGGATCCAGAAAGCTGTCTCTCTATCTACTCAGAAACTTGTAACATTCAGTTCTTCCTGGAAACTATACCTTTCCCACCAGCATCCATAAACCCTGGACAGTCCTGGAGATGAATGGCTTCTGAGGAATGTCCCCTTGCTATTGCCTTAGGTAACACTTTTACCCTCCATTTAAGTCTTCTCTCACGCTCAGCGTAATGCTGGCATGGTTGGGTTTTGCAAGTGTTGTTCATCCTCCCATCACAGGTACCTACACAAGGTCCCAAATGATGCACGTCCCGTCAGTGCTAGCAGTGACACACTCCTCATTGTTTTTCTTCACCCTAATGCAGGACACGGAGGACTTGTGCTCTTTCAGGGCCTCCTCCAGCTTCTGGGTCTGGCGGCCTATCCGCCACACCCTTACCTGAAAGCCGCAAAGTTCATGATCTCAATACAAACTCAGGACTTCTGAAAAAATCAAAAACGATTCCAAGAGTTTTTCACCTCTGCTTTGCTTGACTTGTTTTTTTCAAAGTCCCTGTCCCCATCTCAGTTGGGTGGTGTGGGAATGCTAAGCTGAAGGGCGGAAATACTTATGTACAAGATGTAATCATCTTCCATGGAGCTTGGAAAATGCCACCAATGATCCCGTACGAGCTTCTACTTTTGGGCTGAGAAATGTATCAGACACCACTACAAAAATCAATAATGGAGGGGCTGATGCTAAACCAGGTGAAATAATATGGCAACTCACTTCTGCTGAGCACTGCTCTCAAATTTCTGATGGTACCATCAGGAAATTTCTTGGGTACCCAGAGCCATATTTAAACTTTCACATCAGATATTCAATTTTAATCATTAAAACCTATGCTTCTCAACCCTACCAAACTTCATGCCTATCTTATATCACAAATATTTTCTAAAGCCTGTTTATTATCCTGAAATTAAATTCATGGGTAATATAACCATCTACACACAAAATTTGAAAGCAGTCAATATGATGCCCTAACTATAATAAAAGGAAAGTCACTTAGTTATTATAATATTTCTTTAATGGATGAAGGTCTGTTACAATTACACCAGGAAAGACAGTAAGGTAGTCAGATGCTTATACCTTCTTATAATAAATATGTTGGATTTATGAAAAATAAGAACAGAAACTATTCTGTGTAAATTGTACAGGGCAATGAAGGAAGTGTAGTCTGAGTGAACGCTAGATTAAAAGCTAGTGTTAGGATAAGTAATAACAGACCGGGCTTACTTGTACCCAGTAAGAGGAAAATAATCTTGAATGAAGTAAGGAAAACATTCTGTAAGACACTTTCTAAAATGTCAAAGTAAGGAAAATGAAGAAGCTCGAGACTATCTGGGAATGAGGTGGACCATGTTCATTTCTATGGTGTCTATATAATTCCCTGTTATGACACAGGGTGGGATGATGCCAGTGCCAAAGAAAACAAATCTCCTATCTTAAAATCCCACTACAGGTAGAAGCATAAATTCAGTCTTTAGCAGGGGCGATATTCAAAATATCTAACTAGTATGGTGTAGGTGCAGCCAAACAGCCCCAGGACTGGAACCAGGGTCTTGGAAGACCTTGGATTGAGCAGGCATTAACCGTTCAGTTGAGGGGGTGTAGGGAGTTTAGAATACACTTGGGGGAAGGAGACGGGGTGTTGGGGCTGCAATCTTCTTCTTTGCAGGTGGGGTGCTCAGGCAATGGCCATTTACCATTGAAAATGGAATTACTTGAGTATTTTAGCAACTATTGCATCCACATCAGTGCATACATGCTGACCAGAAGCCCTGGTCGCTAGTACTTACGAAGACCTTGAAGACTATGCCTTTAAGAAGGAAAGGCCTGTAATGACAGCTGCATGGGCAAGAACAAGGAGGAGCAGCTGATATGGGGCTGTGAAAAGACTGCTGAGCAGGACCAAGAGCAAACAATTTGTAATGTGGGATTTCCTCCAACGCTCTCATGGAGCTTGGGCTCAGGAACCTAGACTGGAGATGGTCTAGAATGCAGCAAGACACATGCCCCAAAAGGCTGAAGGAGCAAGCAAGAGTGCTGAGGGTGTCACAGGAGTGTGGCTGAAGGGACAAGGGAAGGGAGTAAAGCCAGGAGGTGGTGGTGGGCAGACAGCAGTGGGGATGGTCTGGGGCTGGGGCTGTGTCTACAGAGCACCTGAAAGGTGGCTGGTCCTGACGGAGATGTGCCCTGAATATAAAATAACCACACCATATTTTGAAGACTTAGTACAAAATAAAGAATATAAAATGTCTCATCGATAGGAGTATTGTTATCTTGACTTTACACAGGAAACCCAAGCACAAAGAGGTTAAAGAACGTGGCCAAGGTCGCATAGCTGGAAAGGGGTGGAAGAGAAATTTGAGCCCAGGCATTCATCTGCATTGCCTAGGGGTGGGGAACCTGCGGCCTCCAGGCCACATGTGGCCCTCCTTGATAAAAGGATTTGTTTTGTAACATTTGGATTTAGTCAAAAGGCCACAGTCAGGGATCCAGAAGGCCACATGTGGCCCCAAGGCGGCAGGTTCCAAAGGCTACATCAAGACGTCCTATTTTTCTTCTCCCTAATAAGCTCTTCCTATGATAGGTGAGGAAAGGAAGGAGAAGCAAGTGTCCTATGTAGAGAAAGGAAGGGTTTGGGATGGGAAAAATCTGGAGCATAGGGAAGGAGAGACCCAGGGATACATGTGCTGGCGAAAGGTGCTTTAGGCTCTTCGAAATCACAGAAGGAAAAGGTGGTCTGATCATCTCAAAATAATGGTCAAAACATCTGGATGGATTAAAGAATTGCTTTTAAAAACATCGTCTGCTTTAAAAGATAAGGTAAAGACAATGTATACAACTATTGTCCTTGGAGGACAAGAACAAGAGTGCCAAACTCTGGCAAAACACCGACTTGGATTCATACCTCTAGTTCCTAGAACACTTTCATGTCTGTGTGGGAAATGTCCTTTCTATGCACAAATGTATTTATATGTATATTTATGTTATTACAGAACTTTGATATATGACATATTTTAGGGTTTCATCAAAATCTTCATTTGGTCCTGCCTGAATCCTAGCACAGGTACGTATTTAAAAAATCAAATAGATGGCCTCCTACAAGGCAGTGGCTCTAAGTCAAGGGCTTAAAAACATAAAATTTTGCTTTCAAGAACAATACCTCCCCTTCCCCACCACCACTGATGACCCTTTTACAGTCACTGGTGGTGGCAATGGCGGTGACACCGATCCTGTGAGCGCTGTTTATGAGGTACATCAATCGGCCTGTCTCCGGGGCGAAGGCTCGGATTTTGCCGTCATCCCATGCTGGCATGAAAGGGAAACAAAGGCAGTCAGGATCAGTGCAGCTGCCCCCCAAGGCTGGGGAGTGGCCCTGGTGGTGGAGGGAAGAGGCCAGTCCCACTGACCACCAATCATCACAGGCGCCTTTCTCCTGGTTCCCCAAACTGCTCACACTTGGCCGCAGGAAAAGAGCATTTTGTCTTGACTGAGTCTCCCCCCAGGTCCACCCCAGGCCAGGTACAGGAGGATGGGGAGGGACGGAAGGAGGGAGACCAGCTCCCACCTCTCTATGAACTGCAAGACTTGTATACCCAATTAGATATATAATTTAACATTCCCAGATAATTGTTGACTTCCCACCCACCCTCACCCTCCAACCTCGTGCCCCTACTTCCAGCATCTTTGCCATCTCAACGAAAGTCGCCACCTTCCCTCCAGTCGCCTAAGCCAAGAACCTCAGAGTCATCCTTGATTCCTCCATATTCTAACCATCGAGCCCAATCCAACATCCACCCCATCGCAAGTCTTATCTGCTCTACTGTTAAAAAACATCCAGAATCTGACTGCCTCAGCTCCCCCACTGGTACCACCATCATCCAAGCCACCATCATCTCTCCCCTGGATCATTATAGCAGCCTTTTCCTTGACCGTTCGCCCTTACTTATAACCAGTTACCGATACATGAGTCAGGGGAAATGTTTTTAAACCATGTCACCTTCCTGATCAAGAACTTCCAAAAGCTTTTCCCACTGCACATGGAATTAAAATCCAGACTCTATCCTCCCCGGTAACTGGGATCTGCCCCCTACCTACCTCTTCAACCTCCTCTGCTAGCACTCTCCCTGAACCCCCACCCCAGCTGTGCCCACTGAGCTCCAGATACGCCGGCCCTTGCTATTCTTCAAATACACCAAGTGATTTTCCCACAGCTTTTTTACTTGCTGTTCCCTCTGCCTGGAATGCTTTTCCCCTTGGTGTTCACGTGGCTGTCACCTTCTCATCAGCTTTAGTGCCACTCTTGACCTTAGCAACTTTAAATAGGAATGCTCAAGGTAGATCCCACTGCATCAAGGACTTGAGGAAA
>RJWJ010050171.1:0-10000 GCA_004363605.1 Indri indri | reverse complement strand
ACTAGTAAACAGGCCGGGCGCGGTGGCTCACGCCTGTAATCCTAGCACTCTGGGAGGCCGAGGTGGGTGGATTGTTTGAGCTCAGGAGTTCGAAACCAGCCTGAGCAAGAGTGAGACCCCGTCTCTACTAAAAATAGAAAGAAATTAATCGGACAACTAAAAATATATAGAAAAAATTAGCCGGACATGGTGGCGCATGCCTGTAGTCCCAACTACTTGGGAGGCTGAGGCAGAAGGATTGCTTGAGCCCAGGAGTGTGAGGTTGCTGTGAGCTAGGCTGATGCCACAGCACTCACTCTAGCCCTGGCAAAAGAGTGAGATTCTGTCTCAAAAAAAAAAAAAAAAAAAAAAAAAAGATACTAGTGAACAAAGAATACTCCTCTGCCTCTCTGATTACTGGCCTCTGGCAGGAATGCAGGTTTTAATTCCCAAAAAGAATGGGGAGAGGTTTAAAAAGACAACTTGTAATACATTTTGCCCTGTTTCAGGCCTTTACCTCTGTTACGGTAGAATGTTCATTATCATTCATTTCAAAATATTTTTATAATTCTCATTATGATTTCTTTTTGATCCATAGGTATTTAAAAGTGTACTATTAATTTCCAAACAGTTGACGATTTCCTGGTTATCTTATTGCAAGGGGGAAAAAACTCCTCTACACGAATTAAAGGAAAACTGTTTTTTCCTCTACTACTCACACTAACACTTCTAGCCACCAAATATGGGGGCTTTTTTCTTATAATAATTCAATTCAGTTCTCTGGCAGACACTGACTGGATGTCCTACAATTCAATTCAATTCTGACCCTGCTTACTGGGAGTTAGCATAGACCTCTCAGGTTATGGACTCAGTAAAGACTGAAGACTGCCCTCCACTTCAGTGCCAATTACAGGTGATGGGTCTTCACGTTACCCACAACTTCTGTTTGACTTGGCTACAAATCAAGTTCCCTGGACCCCCTCCTCAGGTTTGATCATTTCCTAGGATGGCTTACAGAACTCAGGCAAACACTTACCTTACAAGATTACTGGTGTATTATGAAAGAATATAGCTCAGAAACAGTCTGATGGAAGAGATGGGGAAAACAAGGTATTGGGTAAGGGGAACTGAGTTTCCAGCCCCTTTTGAGTGTGTCTCCTTCCCAACATCTGGACGTGTTCACCAATCCTGAAGCTGTCCGAACCCCATCCTTTTGGGTTTTTATGAAGGCTTTATTATGTAGATATGATTGATTAAGTCATTTGCCCTGCAAACTTCAATCCCTCTTTCCTCCGCAGAGGTCAGAGGGTGAGGCTGAAAGTTCAACTCTACTCACAGGGTTGGATTGGCAACCAGCCCCCATTCCAGGGGTATATACTAGAGCCTCCAGTTACCCATCATCTCATTAGCATACGAAAACCACTTACCGCTTCAGAGATTCCAAAGGCTTTAGAGGTTTGTGCTAGGAAATATTTCTTACTGTGTCTCCCTTATTATCAGTGAATTCTAGCTTAATTGTACTGTTATCAGAGAATCTGTTTTGTGTTATTTTCTTATTTTGATATTTATTGAGATCTGCTTTTACAGTTCATCGTAGAGTCAGTTTTAGTGAGTGTTCCAGATGTGCCTGAAAATAATGTGAATTCCATAATTATTGGATGCAGTGTATGTCAATTTTGTTACGGTCCCCAAATATTTCATATCCTTATTTTTTAAAAATTATTTGCTGAGAAAGGTATGGTAAAATAACGCACTACGATTGTGGATTTATCTATTTCTCCTGGTGGTTCCCAACAATTTTTACTTTATATATTTGGAAGCTGTCTTATTTAGGTACATTCAGATTTAGGACTGTTATATCTTCCTGGTGAATTGACTTTTACCATTATGAAATGTCCCTCTGTATGTCTAATAATGCCTTTTGTTTGAAAGTTGACTTGGTCTCACATTACTATAGCTACTCCAGCTTTCTTTTAGTTAGTGTTGGCAAAGTATGATTTGTTTCATTCTTTTACTTTCAGCATTTCTATATGCTTATGCTGTGAATAGCATATAGTTGGGTTTTATTTTTATTCATTCAAACATGTTTTTTTCTCTTAAGGAAGACTTTCGTCTGTGTTAATTCAGTCATTGATATATTTAAGTTTAAATATAATGCATTGCCGTGTGGTTTCTATTTGTCCTACCAGTTCTGTGCTGCTTTCTCTTTATTTTGCATTGATCAAAACATTTTTTATTATTCCTTATTTCTCCCAATAACTTGGAAATTATATGTTCTTTTGTAATTTTTTCAGTGGTTACCCAAAAGATTAAAGCGTCAATCCTTAGCTTATCAAAGTTTGATCTTAATTGTATTTTTTACCTCTTCTTCGACAATGGAAGAGCTTTAGATTCTTTTCACCTATATTTTAAACTTCACAAGGCATTACTAATTTGCTCTTAACTATATTTAGGTCTTAATTTTAGTTTTTGTGTATTTTTTTCTAGTTCTAGAACTTCCATTTGCTTTATTTTTTTTTTTAATTTGCAAATAATGTTAGACTTATTGAAAGATTGCAACAGTAGTACAGAGAACTCCATATAACCTTACACGGTTACTAAGTTTTACTGCATTTGCTTTATCATCCCCTTTCTGTACATACATACATGTTGTCTCCCTCCCTCTCTAACCACCTCTCACATTTTAAAAAATCATTTGAGGGTAAGTTAAATATATCATGCCCCTTTACTCCTAAATTCTTCTCTGTGTATTTTTTAACGATAAACAAATTCTTTTCCATAGCCACACAGTGTAGTTATCAACTTTAGGCAATTTAACATTGATACTTTTGTCCAATGTATCATCTGTCTTCCAGTTTTGTTAGTTTACCCAGTAACGTCCTTCATAGAATTGTCCTCCTTCCTTTCCAGGATCTAGTCCAGGATAAGGTACTACATTAATTGTTGTGTCTTTTTAATCTCATTTAATTTGAAACAGGTTTTCAGCCTTTCTAGGTATTTTTGAGGAATAAAATTATCTCTGTTTTCTTAAAAAATAGAATGTTCCTGATTTTGGGTTTGTTTTAATGTTTTCCATGATTAAATTCCCAGTCTTAGTGTTACATAAATGTATGTTGTTTTCTTCTTGAGGGCTCACAGGTGGAGGTACACAGTGTTCTTCTGTCACTCATTAGTTACTTTCATTTTGATGACCAAATCAAAGTGCTGTCTGGTTTTGCAGCTATGTGGATACTAATTTTCCCCTTTCAGCTTGAAAACAATTTGCAGTTAGACACCATTTGGTTCTTTTAGTTGTTTCCAGTTCTTTGCCAAAATTTTCAATCTTGTCTCTTATCTCCTTGAACATAGTAATAAGTCTATATTTATATCTATCTGTCTGCATTTGATAAAGTCTACATTTGATAATTCTGTATTTCTATTGTTTTCTGTTTTTTTTCTCACGTTATTTTATTTTCTCTTGTGCTTAGTTATTTTTTAAATTTAAGCTTTTTATTTTAGGCTAATTTTAAACTTACAGAAAAATTACAACATAGTACAGAGAATTCCTGTATACCCCTAGCTTAATTTATCCCATTCTTAACATCTTACATGATCATGGCGCATTAGTCAAAACTGAGAGAACCAACATTGGTACATTTCTATTAATGAAACTCCGGAGACTTTTATTTGGAGTTCACAGTTTTTCCATCAATGTCCTCATTCTATTGCAGAATTCAACCCACAGTACTGCATTGCATTTAGTTATTATGTCTCCCTAATCATTAATTTGGTTTAGCAGAAGACATCATTAGGTCAAGTCTAAGAAACTCTAATTAATATATCTGCAAAAGTCAGACAAGGAATCTCTTACCAGTTCTTTCATGTTTAAGTCTAGATTTTTGAATAACACATTGAAATACAAGGTTTTTTTTTTTTTAAAAGAACTCACATCATACATCATCGATTGCTTAACTTTTTACATCTATAGGATCACAGCAATAAGTGGCACTGTAAATACTTGAACATTTCCCTAAATTATCAAGAAAAAACTAGATTTATCATCAGAATCGTATACAGTGAACCTTTCAACTATTTATGAATGAAACATGCTATGAGATATTTTTGGTAATGGCATAATACTAACCTCCTAAGATTAATTCAATGAGATCTAATGTACATAAAGTGCCTGGCATGTATTTAAATGCACTTGCTGGGAGGTTAGTGAGTAGGAGCAGGTTCCTTAACTAATTAATGAACCTAGCCAACTACTTTTGTACAAGATGGGTTTCTTAGTCCATTTGTGTTGCTATAAAGGAGTACTTGTTTGGCTCATGATTCTGCAAGCTGTGCAAGAAACATGGCGCCAACATCTGCTTGTGATGAGGGCCTCTGGAAGCTTCTACTCATGATGGAATGTGAGAGGGAGCCCATGTGCAGATCATACGACAAGAGAGGAAGCAAGAGCGTGGAGGAAGTGCCAGGCTCTTTACAATAACCGGTTCTCATGGGAACCAAGAGTGGCAACTCACTCATTCCTGTGAGAATGGCACTAAGCCATTCATGAGGGATCCAACCCCACTGTGAAAACACTTCCCTCCAGGCTCCATCTCCAACACTGGGGATCAAATTTCAACATGAGACTTGGCAGGGCCACACAAACCATATCTAAATCATAGCAATGGCGTATTCTCCAACTTGTGTATTTATGTAGTTTTTCTAGGTATACTCTTACATATACTATGATTCTTTGTTAGCTCTACTTAATGGCACTGGCAATCATATTTCTTCCCCTCACTTGCCTTGTAGTAGAATAAAATTCCTAATAATAATTTATCAGGCATTATTTAGGTATTTGTTTTTCTAGTGGGTTCATGGCATCTGTTGAAGGCCTTTATTAATCAGGACATTTGGTCTTAGGTGAGAGAAAATTCAGCAAAAAGAGTCTGTAATAAGACAGAAGCTTTTGTTTATAATGTTTAGCCATATGTAATAATGGCAGTTTCTGTGGTACCCATAGGAGGAGAAAAACATGTTGATAAAATGAAAGAAGCAGTTTTTCTTTCATTGTCATGCCCTTTTGTTTAAGGTAGTCCTTAACTCCCCTACTCTCTTAAATGATTTAGGTATAGGGAAAAATGACAGGAATATGACAGCAGGAACTAACCCCCTCCTAAACTGTAATGTTTACTTTACAGCTTGGGATTAGGTGGGTCAGCATTATTTTTTCAAATATTCTTTCTTCCCCTTTCTCTCTCCTTTTGAGACTCTGATTATGCACGTGTTTCTATGCCTGATGTATCCCACAGGTATCTGAGACTGTTCATTTTCTTCATTCTTTTTTTTCCTGTTCCTCTGATTGTATAATCTTAATTGGTCTATCTTTAAGTTCACTGATTTTTTATCAAGCCTCTCTACTGAATTTTTAATTTTAATTATATCTTTCAACTCCAGAATTTGTTTGATTCTTTAAAAATTTTTAATTTCTTTGTTGATATTTTTATTTGAGACAGTATTCTCATATTTACCTTTAGTTCTACTGATACAGTATCCTTTAGTGTTGTCCACATATTTAAAATAGCTGACTTAAAGTTGCTTAGTATATTCAGCATCAGAGCTTCTTCAGAGACATTGTTCATTCCTTATATATAGGTCCTACTTTTCCCCTGTATATAGGCCATTCTTTGTTGTTTCTTTGTATGTCTCGTAATTTCTTGTTGAATGGTGAACATTTTAGACTGTGTAAGTGATATCTTTAGAAATCAGATTCACCTCATCCCTGGGGATTTATGTTGTTGTTATTTACGTTTTTAGTGACTTCTGTGAACTAATTCTCCAGAGTATGTATTTTTTATTGTACATGGCCACTAAAGTCTCTGCTTGGTTTGCTTAGTGGTCAACTCATGATTAGACAGAGATTTTTAAAGAGCCTTCTAGTCTTTGCCAAGGGACTTTTCACACTGAGAGAGCTCTGAGCGAGATCAAATAACAACAACCGTGTGAGTGGAATCTTTCTGGGAAGTACCAGATAGGTCAAATAATGACAATTCTTTGGGAATAAAGTTTTTCAGGAGCTATAGCCCTCTTTTGCCCCTTCCTGTGGCTACCAGGCTGATGGTTTTCACCATGATGGTAGAGTGTTGGTTATTGAGGCTACTGTAGAGCTGGAGAGAGAGGAATGGGCATGGAGCAAGTTAAAATGCCACAAAGCTTGCTGCTATTACTGAGATTCAGCCATTATTCTTAAATATATCTTGCCCGGATTGCTGCAAGCCTTTGTTTAAGTTGATTCTGACAAATTTTGCCAGTTTTTAAAATTTATTTTGAGACGAATACATGTTACAGATCCAGGCAGTTTCCAAATTTGACATTTAAAAAAACAGTTGATCCAGAATTTGTTTTCTGTCCTGGAACCACCGTTTTCTTAGACACCTTCAGTTCACTTTTGACAGCAGCACTATCATTTTCTATCACTTTACAGGATTCTACTTGACCTTACTACCAGATAAGTAACTCATTTCCACATACTATGCTTATGAGAGGCAGGCATCAGATTTGTGCTTTAGCAAAATCACAAACTGTTGCATCCTAAACTTTTGAGTAACTACTGCTTTAGTAAAGATCATATTATTAAATCTGTACATGTCATGGTTCTACTGATTTTCTGGGTATTTAATTATGTCAATAATGATTTTTAGGAGTTATTTTTTTCTTTTCTTTTTTTCTTTCTTTTTGTTTTTTTAAAAGACTTGGTCTCTGTTGCCCAGCATGGGCTCAAGCAATCCTCCCACCTCAGCCTCCCAAAGTACTGCTAATTGTTTTATTATTATTATTATTATTATTTATAGAGATGAGGTCTTGTTGTATTGCCCAGGCTAGTCTAGCTAGAACTTCTGGCCTCAAGTGATCCTCCCACCTCAGCGTCCCAAAGTGCTGAGAGTACAAATGTGAACCAACCTTCCCAGCCAGAGTCTTATTCTAATATTTATTCTCAGTTGTTTTTCACATAAATTGTTTATCATTTAGCATTGTTATAAAAAGTTGTGATTTTTCTATATGGAAAGAACTCTATTTGTAGAGAAGCAGCATGTTTTTTCATACTGCTGGGAAATTATTCCAAGGCAACAATAAATTTTATATTAAAAGAAAATATATTTATGGAATGATATTATTAGTGTTTTCATCATTATAGTTTTTCTTTAATCCTTAATGAATAATTGAATAATTGGATATGTACTTTATTCTTTTTTTTGTTTGTTTGTTTTTTTGAGACAGGGTCTCACTCTGTTGCCCTGGCTAGAGTGAGTGCTGTGGCGTCAGCCTAATTCACAGCAACCTCAAACTCCTGGGCTCAAGTGATCCTACTGCCTCAGCCTCCCGAGTAGCTGGACTACAGGCATGCGCCACCATGCCCGGCTAATTTTTTCTGTTTTTAGTTGTTTGGCTAATTTCTTTTTATTTATAGTAGAGACAGGGTCTCTCTCTTGCTCAGGCTGGTTTCGAACTCCTGAGCTCAAACAATCTGCCTGCCTGGGCCTCCCAGAGTGCTAGGATTACAGGTGTGAGCCACCGTGCCCGGCCTATACTTTATTCTTTGTATTAACTTTGGCTCATTGCTTATTTTTAAGGTTAATAAAAAAAAAGTTTTCTCATGGACATAATAATTTGGGTGTTTTTTTTTAATCAACTTGGTATTTGGTTTAAAAAGCATTTGTAATAAAGAGAATTGTCTGTCCTAATTTGTCTTTTAAATAACTAATCTGAATGTTTATGTGGGCCACTTAGATAAATATTTCACAGAAATAGTTTTATATTAAGTAATAACAAATTTTCTCAGGCCAAGATTTCCCCCTGAGGACACGTGGCTATTAGCTTCGAATCTTACAACTTGATCAATTCGGATTTATGATGGGAAAAGTCTTATTTTCTGATGCTTATGGACTAAGTACTCTGAAATTTTGTGAGAAGACCACCGTGTGGCTCTCTTGAATTAAATGAGCTATAAAGAAAATATGTTTCTGTGTTTCTTAAAAGTTAAATGTTTATATACATTTTCTTTTGTCCTAACTTTATCACCTTAAATTATGTAATTAATTAATAAAAGTTCAAATATGCTTCTTCGAATCAAGCAATGCTATAGTTTGATATCATTGTGTAATTGTTTTGGTAAACCATCATTCAAGTATGTCGGGGTGGAGATGGAGAAATACTGGCAATTTCAGATATTCAAAAATTTGGGAAGTATAGTATCACAAGCATAATATAGCCTTTGGGAGGAAAACAGATATAAAAACAAAAATGAGCAAAGTAAGTAAAACTTATATTTAAATATAAATAATTGCTGGTAAAGTGCTATAACAAGTATAATTTATTCCAGTAATACAAAGATGTTTCTATATCAGAAAATCAACAGGACTTTCAAAAAAATTTTAAAAATCATACTATTGTATCATTATATGTTGAAAAACATTTTATAAAACTAAGCAGCCATTGAAAACATCATTATAATAGAAAAGATTTTAAAGACTGTTCAATACATCCAACAACTAAACATCATACTAAAGAAATGTAGCAGCCAATTCCATTAAAACAGAAATGTGATAGATATTTCTCCTATGAAAATAGTTTGGAAAGTTCTAGTATACTATAAGGAAAAAATAAAATGTCTAGTATAAGTATTAGAAAATAAAAGACAGTATCATTTTTATTTTTAAATGTGATGAAAACTCCAGAGATCCAGTAAATATCTACTAGAAATAATATAATTTGACAAGGTGGTTGTGCTTTATATCTACTAATATTTACTGATTAGAAATGTGAGAAAAAAATTCATTCACAATGACAACCATAAAATTCTTAGGCATAGACATAAATTTTATTTAAATATGAATATATGACTTGGACAAATGGAAAAATATGTTAATGGACCAACAGATATGTTTATTGCAATTCCATTCATGAACCCAGGGGTTCATTTTCAACTGAGTAAAATGTCTTTAAAGTTCTTATGAATAAATAAATGAGAATAACCAAGAATAGAAAGGAAAAATTGATTTTTGGTGAGAGGATATCTTATGAAGTATTAAAACTAACTATAAATACATAGTCACATAGTTAGACAAATAGGCTATATATGTCTAGGACAGAGAGAACAAGGGAAAACGTGGTATTAATGAGGCAAGAGCATTATCGTTACTTCATTTTGTGGAACTGCCCAGCGTATTGCAGAACACACTACCATTGTAACCAAAACGTAAACTTTCAAGCAATCAGACTGCCCTCGATTGAAAACTAGGGTAGAGATAGGATGAATGTGTTAGATTTTATGTTCTCTTTTAGGTCATTATCTAATCTTAAATGCTTGGGGTCTGATTCTTCTGTTAGGTTTTATGAATTGTTGATGATGGATCATTTCCTCATGTATTTTGTAAGGTATGTTTATAAATAAGCTCAATTGTTTTCTGTGGGGATCCTGTGCATTTGACTGTTGAAATGTTCCCCTAGGTACTGCCCTGGTTCCACAGGCCAAGGACTGATTTTTCTAAAAGCTTTTTTTTTTTTAATTGTGTTAAAATATATATAACAAAAAATTCATCGTTTTAACCATTTTTAAGTTTACAATTCGTTGACATTAATTACATTCACAATGTTGTTCAACCATCACCACTTTCTATTTCCCAAACTTTTTTATTACCCCAAACACAAACTCTGTATCCATTAAACAGTAAGTCCCTATTTCCTCCTCCCTTCAGCCCGTGATAACCTCTAATCTACTTTGTATCTCTGTGAATTTGTTTTTTCTAGGTATTTCACATAAGTGCAACCATATAGTATTTGTTCTTTTGTGTCTAGCTTATTTCGCCTAGTATGATATTTTCAAGGTTCATTCCATGTGTCAGAACTTTATTCCTTTCTATGACTGAATAATATTCTATTGTATGTATATACCACATTTTGTTTATACATTCTTCCATTAATGGGTAATCAGGTTGTTTCCATTTTTTTTTTGTTTTTTGTGTTTTTTTTTTTTTATTTCAGCATATTA
>RJWJ010050170.1:0-10002 GCA_004363605.1 Indri indri | reverse complement strand
GGTGAGAAGAGGGATTGACTGCAAAGAGGTTTGGGGGTATTTTTTTGCAGTGGTAGAGCTGTTCTACATATTGATTGCAGTGGTGGTTTCATGCCTGTTTGCATTTATCAAAATTCACAGAACTGTACACTAAAAACACTGAGTCCTATCACATGTAAATTATACCTTAATCTAAAATAAAATACAATAAACGTTTCAATTTTCCTGTTCAAATTACTAGTGTCGTGTCTATCTCCTGACCAGACCTTGTATACCAGAAAGTTTATTTTATTGTATTTTATTGAGAATATTTTTGATAAGGTGGGTGTTTAATTATACCTGCTTAAAGTAAGTTAAGGCTAAATTCCTTTGGTAATTTTTTATGACATAAAACATAAGGTTTCTACTGACCAAGCATTTTTTTGTTAGAAGAGTTCCCAAGGAACCCTGGAGGAAAACCTTTGGCTGCTGTAATTTTATCTCAGCCAACATTGCAAAAAAGGTGGGTATATGACCTTCTCTTCAGGAATGTACTTGTAGGAAGTATCTCACTTTGTACAATAAGATCTTAACCTTGTCTCCAGTGTGGGTGAGTGTTCAATTATGTGTCCATGCACATAATCAGCAACGCCAAAGAGCATCACTCCAGTACCTGTCAGGAACATAACCCCAAGTTCACGGCAGCCCAAGATCTATCAAAAGCTTGAATGGAAAACAATATTTATGGATGATTACATAAAGTATGTGCTATCTATTGTCTCTTCTTGGTTCTTTAAAATTTATCCCTAAGTTAAACAAGACCATCTGAGAAAGCAGCCTACCTACACAACATCATTGTGGCCTCTACAAATTGATGCGACTAAATTACTATTAAAGACCTATAAAGAGGAAGTTTAAAAGAAAGAGCTCAATGAACCTCATTTTTTTTGTTATGGACATATTCACTTTAGCATACACTGTCCATCTCTTTTCTCAGTATGACATACAGTTGTGTTTCTCTTGGTCAACATTTATGACAGAAACCAATTCTAGCCCTATTGTCATATTGTTCTCATTTACTGCTAGAAATCTTAAAGAGAACTCTAGCTCAACAGCAGTAACATTGCATGTAGGATTTAAGAATATGCACTTTTAACCTTGAAGAGCATGATGAACTGACCTACCTGCAGTTACTTTATAATACTTTCCTTTCTTTGTTTTTACTATGTCTTATTTTTCTTACTCTTATTAAGCCAATTTATCACATTATTTTTTATTATTGCTACTTCAGAAAAGATAAGATATAAATAAATTCAAAATTTATACATGTCTGTGGACTAGTGATTGGTTTCCTTATGGGCTAAATAAAGCAAAATTGCTCCTTGCGCTCTGGCCGTGACGAAGTTCAATCTTAAGCATACAGAAAAGAATGAAACAGACAGCTGATTTAGGCTACACTTTTACCATCACTCTATAGAATTTTCACAACATCACAGAGATTCCCCTTAAAAACACTTTCTTCTTATGATAGTTCAGATTATTGGCACTTATTTTGGCTTACTTGCAATGGAAGATCCACCACAATTTTTAATACAAGAAAACTATTTGATGATACTTTCACTATAATAAAATTCAAGGGGGCTATCAGACTAAGAGAAAAATACATAATACAACTTGGAAAATAGTTCATTTGTTTGACATGGCTACCATGTACAACAATACACAAAACATGAACTAATACTAACACCACTACAATCTTCTTTCTCCTGCTGGCCACAACAAATGGCATAGCCTTTACTTCTTATAGTATATTGTTAATTAAAGAAATTCAGATGTAGTTTTGCAGCATGTTCTAATGAACTTCCCACCATGATTTTTACTCTTGCAAGGGAGAGACCATAGTAGAAAGAAAACTTAAGTGACTATTCAGAAGTTTATTTCAGGAGATCTAGATTCTAATTCTGACTCTTCTCTGTCATCCTGAGTAAGTCTCTAAACCTAAATTCTCTTGATGCCAGATGACAGTGACCCTGAACATAAATAAGGACCCCTGAGCTAGTAACCTCCATATAGTCAATGAATAATTATTGAGCACCTGCCATGCTTCTGGTTGACACTAAGTCTATAATAAACACATGCCCTGTCTTCATGAATCTAATAATGTATCATCTGCTTGGCCAGTCATATTTCTGTTTATAGTGTTATCAAATTTCTAGCAAATATTTTATTAGATATCAGATTTTAGGGGGAATTATTATAAACATGTAAATAAACCTCAAACTATCGGCTGTAGTGTATCAACTTAAATTTAGACAATACCTAACATAACCTACCACTGCAACAAATACCAATAATTGTGCACTGACATCTAATTGCACCTGTTTCAATGACTTTATCCTGTAAACAACTTTTCAACTCTAAACTGCTACCTTTCCTCTCCCAACACACTTCCTCTCAGTTTCCTCCAGTTTTCTTTTCCCTTTTTTCAGGAAATAGGATAGATTCTCAATGCTTAGGTTAACACTTCTTTCCACCTATAAAGTCATTTGAATCTTAAAGAGGATGCAATAAGCACTAGTACTGTCTCGCAGTCTGTGTATTTTGATTCTATATGCAGAAAGATGGCAAGCATGAAGATTTCCCAATGCTTGCCTTTGAGGAAAAAAGTATGTGTGTGTGTGTGTATGCATGTGTGTGTGTAAAACAAAGAGAATCCAGGTGTAAAACAGGTGTTATAAAAATGAGTTGGCCTGTTATAAAAGAAAAAAAGAATGACTTTAAATATAGATATAAGAAAAGAAAACTTACCCATATATTAAGATTGAAATGGAAAGAAAATAGAACAAGACTTTCATTCTCTTTCTATAATTTTAGGGCTTGAAAAGGTGAAAAAGAAGGAAAAAGTCTGTCCAGAAACTCAACCACATTTTCACAATCTCAGTGAGCCCAGACAGGATAAAACCCAGCATCTGCAATTTGAGAAATGATTGTTATCATGTTAGCGAAATACATTTTAGCACGTAAGAAGGTACCTTTTTTTATGCTTCCAGCAATGCATAGCCTTATCCTGCCCTAGAAAGCCTTAATTTTCCCCAGAATGACCTGACAGCCAGATGAAAGGACATGATGGGGTACCTAACTGATTGTACCCTGGGAATATTTATGTAACTTCTTGATGGCAGCAAAATACTGGAAAGAGGATACAGGAGATAAAGTAATGGAAGCCGGCCCGACTTAAGCCTCATGTAATCCCAGCCATCTCCTAAATCACAAGGTAAGATTAGTCAGTAATAAAAATTCTTTAATAGTTGGCAGCTTTCTGAAAGCCTGCATTTTCCTTTTGAGTAGACTGTCAAATTTAGACAATTTATGTCCTGCCTTGCCAAAGATATTAGTTTTAAGTCCTTGTCCAATTTAATAAACATTACAGACAACTGTGATCATGGTTTTTATTTTACTTTTATTGTTTTTTAGCTGAGTTACATCCCAGCCAGGTCCACATCGTGCATGGTTAGTTGACTGCTATACCAAATGATAGTTGCACCTGATCAGGCCAAAACTCAAGAAATGCTTTTCCTCTTTACTTCGGTCTTTTGAATGACTTCCATTCCAAATGTGTAAAGGACATATTTTCCTTTTCTATCTGTGTGGCAAAATTAAGGCAATCTCTGACATCATAAAAATTTTCTAAATTTTTACCTTTTAAGGAATAAGGAATTGTCCATCTTTTTTCTGTGCCTAAGAACAATGTTACATAAAGGTCCATGCAATATAATATGATTCTTTTTACCATTCCATATGAACATGGAAGATTCACAGTGATACTCAGAAAACATAAAGCATTGTGATATTATTCAAATATATCATTATAATATACACCTTTGATATAACTTTGATCATTAGGATCCCTAAGTTATAACATTATTTAATTGTGTATGTACAGTCCAATTCTTTTATTGCAAAGTCATGTGGATATACTAGTCCAAGTCAAAAGTGGATTCTGCTCTTATGACTCTACCTGTGATTCTCACTCCAGAACCCAAATGGTTTTATTTATTAGGTTTCTTCCTAGGTGTAAGACACAGTAAAAGGGAGCATTACTCTCTGTAAAATTTAAGAAGCCTGTAATGTAACATATCGAATATACAGTAGATAAAAGCAGAGAGAAATTCTCTCTCTTCATTTCTTTTTCTAACCAAAAACACTATGTTCCAGGCATAATAAAAAGGCACATGCTTAGGAGCACTACTAACATTTAAATATGTTATAACAACTCAGGCACAAAAATCCACTGCAGCAAAGCTGACACTTTCTCCGCATGATCCTGAAATATTGGACTCTTAATGTCAACCCTCAAAAAACACATGCACAGGAGTTATAGGTTCACCCAAAAGTCAACAATATAGCTAAAACAGAAAATCACAACCCACAGTGGACTCCAGGGAGTAAGAATTAAAGAGAAAAAGCCTATTTCTATTTTGAATTTTGTTCAGAATGGTCTGTTTGGCTCAGCAGGTGAGGGATGAAAAAACAGTAAAAATCTAATTTAAGCCTCACAGTTATAAATGCTGAACATTTGCTTAAAGCCAACAATAGTTTATTCAATAGAACCAAAATTCTAATACTCAAAACATCTATTTTCTTTATATTTTAGATTTCGGATCTAGAAGAAATTAAGGAGTGAAAAGTGCTGCCAATACAGTAAATGTAACTATTGATGTAAATATTAATAATTAGGATGATTACTGTAGTAGGGTTCCAGAAATCTGAGTGCTGTGGATTAAGAGATTATGATAGAAATTAAACTTCACCCGATTGTAAGAGAAGATAGGGAAATAAAAGTCCAGAAGGTAAGAGCTGGAGGATCAGCTCTATTGAACAGAAAGGGGGCCTGATGAAGAAATCTGTGAATGGCTGTTGACTCTGCATACGTTGGTGAACCCAGAGTCATGGTAGGTTAGCCAGCAGGTCCCACAGTGAAGAAGAAAAACAGAATGTAAAAAGTGGTAGAGCAAGATAAACTGGAACCTGCCAAGACAAAGTTAAATCAGTGAAGCCACTGGAATGCGTGTCTGTCTCTCAGTGTTCCTAACCTCATTGACATTGATAATCTAAAAGTAAAGTTGGTACCCTTTGTCACAGAGCTGTACATGTTCCTGGCCTGGGACTCAAAGAAGCTAAAAGAGGAAATCTAGGTGAGCCAGCAGATCAACATCATATTCCTCCTTTGACACTCTATAGTATAAGTTACTACTTATTAATACATCTTATGTTAGACTGTAAAGGAATGAAAGAGGAAGAAATGGAAAAAAATTCATTAATATATACACATATAAATTTATATATGCAAATAAATTTATATCAAAATAATTAAGAAATTATCATAGCAATTATAGTTATTATTTCTAACTGGTCATGTGGTTACAGCTGGTACAACTTCCCTCTTTCACTGCGCATTACACATTCCCTTTGCCCTCTGAAGGATTTGTCCAGTCAAGTTTCCTTGCCTGGTGAGGTGACCAAAACTGTCAATCTTAAAGTATTTGGGCCACTTGTATTAGATAAATATAGTTTTCCATTAACTTTTATCACAGGTTATGGGTGTACTAAGAGACACCCCAAGGATGTCTGCATTCCAGACATACCCCTCCTAACTCCCATAGCACAGTAGCAATACAATTGTCCTCTTGATAATCAAGAGAAACAACCCAAGCCAGAACAGTTCTCTTTTTCCCCCGTTGATTCACCAGTATGAAAAGTCCTGAGTGGTCAGTTTCAACTTCCAGATTAAGGGAACCAGTCCAGTGTCCCCTGGGGGAAGCACAAACCCCCTACAATCTAAGTTCTCTGAACAAGCAAAGCCTAAAATCACCAGGACAGGAAGCCAATATTTTGCTAGTGGATCACCAGGGGAATTGTTAGAAAACCCACTCCTGTTTTTATTTCTTGATTCCAGGAACCATGAATCCCAACTATGAGAGAAACAGGACCACGCATTGGACACAGATTTAGAGCACATACCACATCCTAGATGATACTATCTTAACCCCATATTGTGTTGTCATCTAGCTGGCACTATAATAAAGTCTTCAAAAGACCATTTCACCACACTATCTGGTCTCTACTAGGTATTACAAATAGGCATTTTTTTAAAGGTGTTTTTCCAGGTAAATAGCTACATACCAAGTTGTAGGGTTAGGTCAATTTTCTCCAAAAATAAAAGCATATCTGGAACAGCAGCTAAAATTGGAGCTACATGATTAAGTGTGTGATAATCCACTGACAATCTCTAAGATCCATCTGTCAGCTGCAAAAGCCAAAAGGCAAGTTGAATGAGGATGTAAGTCACTGTTTTTCAAGTTCACAATGGTGATTATAATCTCTACAATCACTTCAAGTCTGTGGTAATGCGTTTGATTTATTATTTTGGTAGATAGACGTTCTATAGGCTACCGCTTGGCCTTTCTTACAAAAATAGCCACTACTCCACGGGCCAGGGAACTAATGTGGAGACTGTGTCAGTTGCTGAATATGCTTGTTCCACCTGTGCATTCCGAAACTGGGGAGATAATCACAGACCAATGCAGGGATGCACTGATCCACTCAGATCCAAGTCAAAACTCTATTGATTACCTTACATCTACAGCCCTGTCTCTGAATAGTGGACCACAATGCATTTTGGGTTTCTAAGAATAGATGTCCATTACAAGACCATTGTCCAGTAATTTTCAAAAACACTGGCTATTTTCCCTTCTTCAATTTACCACTCTGGTAAATAGCAATAGGTCCCTTTAAGGAATGTAAAGATTTCCAGTATAAAATGGTGGCTGTATTAAAGGTCCTTCCTCAAGAGGCCCTGTCCTCCCCTTTGTTCAAGGGACTCTGGCCTTTGAAACTGACTCATGTTTGGGAATTGGCTGAGAGGACCTGACTCTGTTGTGATTCAAATCAGACTTTTCTTCCAAGACCTAGAGTTTGCCCTTAAAAAATTCAAGGAAGACTGTAAGAGGCTGAATAAATCTTTTAATTTTACAGATTCCGTGATCATCAAGGATTTCTCTCTGCAGGTCAAATTCTGATGACTGCTTTTCTATGCTGTCCAGTATGGTAACCCACAGCAATGAAGTGTCATTTTTGGGTTCCTACAACCCAGGGATCCCATCATCTCCTTTGAATTCAAGGACTCCAGTTTAATGATAGCTTTTCTACTGTCAATCCTGACCTGTAGAGAATAGCCACCACAGAGCTCTCCAAAGACACTGAGCTCCTTTACAAATGCTTCTCTTTTTTGTTATTTCAAACAAGGGGTACAAGTGTTTTTTGTTACGTGGATGAATCGCATAGTAGTGAAATCAGGGATTTTAGTGTACTTGTTGCTCGAATAGTGTACATTGTACCCAACAGGGTAGTTTTTGATTCCCCTCCCACCCTCACCGCTTCTTAGTTTCCAGTGTCCATTTTTCCACTTTGATGACCATATATACCCATTGTTTAGCTCCCACTTATGAGTGAGAACATATAGTATTTGTTTTTCTGTTCCTGAGATACTCCACTTAGAATAATGATTTCCAGTTCCATCCAAGTTTCTGCAAAAGACATTATTTCATTCCTTTTAACGACAGAGTAGTACTCCATGGTTTACACATACCACATTTTCATTCCTCCACACAAACATCCCCCAGGACCTGCTTAGACTGTGACAAGCACAGGGGAATGGGGAGATGCAGGAGAGCAGCAGTGTTACAAATATTTCTTACAGCTTTGGTGAAGCCAGTGTTCTTCCTTGTTACAGCTTTGATGAGGGAATGTTCTCTGGCCCCTTCTGAGAGATGTAGTTCGGGGTTTTGTGCACAAATCTTACACAGAAAATCCACATTTGCATTCCAATCTTTCTAGCCTTTTGTATATATTCCTCTCCAGTACACCAAGGAACTCCTGAAATTTCAACTTCAATTAGTGTAGGCCAACTTTGGGCCCATGTTTCAGTAAACTAACCAACCAAACTCAAAGCCATCCTAGCTGCCTAAGTGAAAACACTGAATCTATAATCTCTGCTTAGATCATCCATATCAACAAATTCAGCCAAGTTCAAGATTATATTTCTCCCACACTGTTCCAACTACCTTAGGATCCATTTTGATATATGTGCCTCGGAATTCTATTAATATCAGTACAAATTGGTGAAATCTTGCAATTATCTTAATGTGTGTGGCACCGTTTTATGTGTCACGTCTTGTACCAGCCCCCAGGACTGTCCCCAGGATTTTAGTCTGGTAGAGATCTGGAAGATAGTCGTGGGGTTAGGTCCTGAGAAGGATTGGCAGTGCCTTGTGAGGCTTTTACCTCAGAGGAGGCTTCGTGTTCTTCAGGCAAGTGGAAACTAACCTCCACAGACAAGGGATGAAGAACTTCTTCTTCCGGTAAAGGACACTCAGCAGAATTTAGGGGTCCAACGTCTCCAGCTTTATCAGGATCTGTCTGTATGTGTCCCTCTCTCGATTTGTTGTTTGTGTGTTTGTTTTTACTTCTTCCAAATCAATATACTATAATGTAAGAAACTCTACAAGATTGTGAGTTAAATTTGCATTGAAATTAAGGCAACTGTAAGACTAGACTTTGGACTTGGTTTTTAGAAATCTCAACCCTGTGGGTATAAGTAAATAAAAATTTATTTTAAGGCAGTCATACAAGCATTTTGGTCCATTTATTGAATCTTGACACTCGAGGTCACCATTTTTCTTTTTTTAAACTTCCCTGTACACTTGGAAATAGTTGCAAAACAGCATTATATTCTGTGTTTTTACTAAAATTTTGATGGTGGCAAGTGTTTGGCCACTCAAAGCTTTGTCTTCTATAAACACTTGATTGCAGTTGTCTACAGGTGATCACTGAAGTTACTATTTTGCCATGGCATGTCAAAAGAGTGCCCTTTTTATCACTGGAACATGAGTCACTAATGCTTCTAAATTTCCTCACATCAGAAAAACCCTCCTAGATAATTTAGAACCAATACAGAGACCCCTTCAAGGTTCTTTTCCTATGGAAGCTCAAAAAGCAAGTCATATTTGGTATCACTGAGTGAGAATTAAAGTGAAAAACCTGCTTCTAGTTTAGGTTTGTATAGAATGATCTATTGGAGCAGATGAAGGGTTAAAAAAACAAACAAAAGACTAATTTAAACCTCAAAGTTATAAATATTGAACACATTTTCAATGTCCACAAAATTCTATTCAATTAAGCAGAAATATAAACAAGGTTCAAAACCTCCAATGTTTTCTATATGTTTCAAATCTAGAAAGAACTAGAGAATGACAATGTTTCGAATATATTAAATGTTAGCATTATTGACTCACTTGAGTGCCTAGACTAAATCCTTGAAAGGAAATAACTGAAAGATGGCTACACTAGGTTTATTAGGGAAAACAATTTTCACAAGGGCAATGCATTTGATTAAGCAAAGCATATGGTCTAGATGTCAATTAATATAAGCCCTGTGGTGTAATATTTGCCTGTACATGTGTGGTAAAACAACTTTTCTCAACATCACCCTATTACGATAAAATGCGTTTGCAGCAGAAGTGCACTGTCAGCCTGGAAAAAAGCCAGAGGTTGGTATCCTTTGCAACACTTTCAGCATAGAAAAGATCTCCTCGCTCCTTCCTCTTGAGGTTTTAGAGGCAGGGTTTAAAAAAATAGCAGAGGGGCCGGGCGCGGTGGCTCACGCCTGTAATCCTAGCACTCTGGGAGGCCGAGGTGGGCGGATCGTTCTGAGCTCAGGAGTTCGAGACCAGCCTGAGCAAGAGCGAGACCCCATCTCTACCAAAAATAGCATGAAATTAATTGGACAGCTAAAAATATATATAGAAAAAATTAGCCAGGTATGGTGGCGCATGCCTGTAGTCCCAGCTACTTAGGAGGCTGAGACAGTAGGATTGCTCGAGCCCAGGAGTTTGAGGTTGCTGTGAGCTAGGCTGACGCCACGGCACTCGCCCCAGGCAAGAGAGTGAGACTCTGTCTCAAAAAAAAAAAAGAAAAAAAAATAGC
>RJWJ010050169.1:0-10013 GCA_004363605.1 Indri indri | reverse complement strand
TTAGCCCTTTGTTATATACATAGTTTGTGAATATTTTCTCCCATTCTGTAGGCTGATTATTTCCTTTGCTGTGCAGAACACTTTTTGATTTAATTAAGTCACATTTATTTATTTTTGTTATTGCTGTATTTGCCTTTGGGGTCTTAGTCATAAATTCTTTGCCTAGGCTGATATCCAGAAGAGTTTTTCCTGTGTTTCTCTCTAGAATTTTTATGGTTTCATGCCTTACCTTTAAGTCTTTTATCAATCTTGAATTAATTTTTGTATATGATGAGAGATAGATGTCCTGTTCCCATGGTATTCTATATATAATTAATGTTCAATAAATGTCAAAATAATACATCTTTCAATTTGCTGGTCTTAATTCCCACAGGATTTCTTCAATGAGTCCCTCGTGACCTCTTATGTGGATTCTTGCAGCAGCTTTTGATATGGTCTCCTTGCTTCCAGTTTTGCCTGCCATTAAATCCATCCTTTACACAGCTGCCAGATAATCTATTAAAAATGCAAATATTACCATGTCATCCTGTGGATAAATTCATCCTCTGCTTAATACCCTTAATTGTTTGGATAAATTCATCCTCTGCTTAATACCCTTAACTATTTTTCCATTGTCTATAAAATAATTGTCACTCTCCATTGCACGGCACTCAAGGCCTCTGTGACCTAGACACCATTTATCTGGCAGGTCTCCATTCTTGCTACTCTTTTCCTCCAGTAAAAGTAGCTGACTTGGATTTCCTCTTATACACAGTCTGTTGCAAGCCTCTCTGCCTTTGCTTAGCATACTCTGTCTACCTGGAATGCCTACCTTTTTTTCTCCACCCAGATAACACTTACCTATCTCTTACGACCTAGTTCAGGGGCTCTCTTTTAGGGAAAGCCTTCCCTGTAACCTCAGGTTGGGATCAAATCAAAGCATGCAGTCTGTTATTCCCAAATGAATGCATTTACCCTGATATCTACAAATTAAGGTGGAAGGAAAAGTTTTCTCAACTGCAAAATGAGGTAATATATTTTCAAGAAAATACAATGTAACTTCAAGATGTGAGTATGTTGGGGGGGGGAAAAAGTCACTTTTTTACCGTACATATAGGAATGTGAGTGAGCCAAGTGTTTCTGGATCTTATCTTTCAAAATAATACAAAATCCATGTTTTTATAGGAAACCTCATAATTTTTAAATGTTTTAAAAGTGTTTATTTTTAAATACCATGTGGCTCAGATACAATAGCTGCAGAAAAATATGGCTCATAGATGGCTATTTTGCAATCTCTGTTTGAAACCCTTTTTTACGCTGGTGTCTCAGCCTCTCTGCTATTTACCTGGCCGCCTCCACAGGCACAAGAACAAGTAAGAATGGGTCACTTATCTCTATGCCCAGGTGACAGGGACAGGAAATAAAAGCACCAATTAGGGTTTAAGTTCACCAGTTTCTTTGCTTCAGTTCACCTCTTAACATATAAGTTTGGGCTCTCCATGCCTCGTTTTGCTGAACTGTCTTGGGAATCTTAATTTCTATTCCATGTACCTTGAAGAGTATTTGTGAAAATTAAATGAGATGATGAAAGCGAAATTGTCTTAAAAAGAAGAAAACACATGCAGACTGAAAGCACCGAAACCTGCATTTCCCATAGGAGAGGCATCTGTGCCTCTCACGCTGTACTTCCTAATGGGATAGTTCCACCATAAGGGTAAGAATGAGGTTGTTTTCCCACAGCGGTTTCTTCTGTTTCCCATAAATACTTTGGAGTAAGACAGGCTGGTTCACTAGGTGAAGTTAAAGATTGATTGGTAATTGGTTTCTCAATCCAGAGGTCAGTTGAAGGGACACATGTGCCTTTTCTTCCCACGCTGATGACTGAACTCCGGTTTAACATGTCACATGTCCTACACAGAGCTCTGCCTGTCTGCAGGAACTCTTGCCAGTTGTTTTTGTTTTTGTTTTCTTATTGGTAAAATAAAGACATAGAGGAGAATCTACAGGGTGAGCAAGCTGCTTGTACTAGAGCAGCCACAGCTGACAGTTAACCCTCTGCACCATGATTGAAATAAAAGACTTTGAGATGAAGCCTTTCCAGAAGAGGGTACCAGCAGCCCAAATACTAATTGCAAAGGTGTTCAATCTATAGAGCCGAGTGGCTAAAAGCGTGGGTTCAGGAATGGCTCCGTCTGGGATTAACTTTTGTTTTCTCTACTGATACTTGTGGTTAATAGATACCCCCCCAAAATGGCTGCAATTCTTTACTTCTCACTATATTCATTCCCTCTACAATGTGACTCTGCCGCTTCTCTCATCAATAGGAAGAGTGTTTGTCTCACCCCCTTGAATGTGGACTGACCAACAGAATGCAGCAGAAGTGATACTGTGCCGATTCCAAGTCTAAGCCTCAAGAGAACTTCAAGTGGTGGTGACTGCTGCTGCTTCTGTTTCTTCTTCTTCCTCTTCTTTTTCTTCTCTCAGTGCATGCATGCACATCAAATCCTGCCACTGCCATAGGGCAAGCCTTGGCTAACCTGTTACACGTTGAAAGACAGGTGGGCCAGTCACCTTCACCACCCCAGCTGATAGCCAGGCAATGCAATGCCAGACTTGAGAGTGGGGTCATCCCAGACCAGCCAGTCCCCAGCTGAACTGCCATCTTATCGCAGATGCATGAGTGAGCCCAGCCAAGATTAGGAGAGCTAATCTTGGGAACCACCCAACTGACAAAAGGACTTATGAGAAACAATTAATGCTTATTGCTTAAGTCACTGAGTTCTGGAGGTGATTTTTCATGCAGCGGTATTTAACCAATACAGACCCTGAGTAAGTTAGAGATTTTTCTGAGTTTCGATACCTTGGTTCCTCGTCTGCAAAATGGAAATAATAATATTAGCTCCGCATAGAACTGTAGTAAGTGTTCCATTAATGGCTGCTCTAACTGAAATACTTCCACTTGGAAAGAGTTTATTGAAGTTTCATTTATCTGGCAGCATCTCATGATTCTAGTGAGTCACACCATCTGAATGCCCTCCCACACACACACTACAATCCCCTTACCCACACACAAGGACAAACAAAAGAAGCTTCCCTGTAAATTCAAGGTTTCACCAAGTACTTGGTAAGCTTGTATTTAGGTTAACCCTAACGTCATGGGCAAGTGACTGAGAGAAAATATGACAAAATGAAAACCATTATTGTTTTCACTACAAAACTAGGATTAGAGTTTTAAGCTCTGTACCACACCTAGTTTGGTAATCAGTGACTTCAGAGACTGAATTTTTTCCATTCTCTGGAAAGAAAACCTCTGCCAGATATAAGGCCTTGTACCAGGGCTCCAATATATATATATATATATATATATTTTTTTTTTTTTAAAGTTTCCAGAGAAACCTGAGAATGAAACCACTTCTATCATATTCTGTCATGAAAGGCATCTCTCTGTGCATTCCTGCCTTGCATGCCGTATCCTGCTCCATGTAATTCAAGAGCAGAGATTCAAAAAAGAGAAAGCTCTCTCTTCCTCTCTGCCTCTCCCTCATGACCCTGATTCCAGTCTTGTCTCTCCTAGTGAAGTCAACGTTTTGCTCAGCTGGTCACCCTCTTTCTCTCTCCTCCAGAGCCAATGCCCTACCCAATGACCTACGAGCCACACTTTGCTGTTTTAATCTCCTATGTTGCCATTTCCTCTTCCAGGCCCTTGTTGGACGTCGCCAGTGAATCACAATGCTTCTTTCTCCTGAATTCAGAAATAGCCTGAGAATCCTCCATAATAACAACAGTGACAACAGCATAATAATAACAAATGCCATGTAACACTCACTCCGTGTGAGATGCCAGAGATTTTAATAGATTGACTCCATTAGTCCTCACAATTTTAGGAGGCAAGTATTCTTATTATTCTTATCTTGTAGATGAGAAAACTTAAGCATGACAAAGTGAAGTTGCTTAAGGCCATACGTGGTAAATAAACTAAAAAACTGGAATAAAGACTTGGGCAATTTGGCTGTAGAATCTGTGCTCTTAATCATTATGCTATTCTAAGAGAACATTCCAGAAAACTACTTAGTAACTGTTGGAGTTTGCAGAAGTGATAAAAGTGATGAAACATCTCTGCTCTCATGATTATAGAACACCATTGCTGCAAGGTACTTTTGGAGGGCACCTCATTTATCTCCCCGTGTTTACAGATGGAAGAACTGAAGTCCAGGGGAGTAAAATGATTTGCCTTGGATCAACGTATTTTGAAACTATGGCTAGTGGGAGAGTCGTTCTGGTGACCCTTGAATCTTGACGGTGTTGGTTATAACTCTCATAATAGTTACGATTTATTTATTGAGTGCTAATTATAAGTCAGATATTGTGCTAAGTGCTTTACATGATTTCTCTCATTGCTCAGCGATGTAAAGGAATTGTCCAAGGTCACGTAGCTAGTAATGGGAGAAGTATAGATTGTGCTTTTGTTCTGGTAGCTCCAGACCTTCTGGGTTTAACTACTTTGTAACACTGCATGATAAGGTCAGGCTGTGACTAAAATCATGTGACCACTTCTGATTGAGATGAAACCAGAGATTTGTTGTTACTTTATAAATTCTTCCATCCCTATCCGTACCCTGAGAAGTCTGAGGTTTCACCCCACTGAACTTCACAGAAAGGAATAGAATATAATTCTGAACCTGGAAGAATCAAATGTCATGTGGAGGGAAACATCTGTAGAAATGTATCAATTGCATACCTCAAAAATAATTGCACAGGATTGGGTGAGGGGAATTTCCACACAATCCAGAAATTCGGAAATAGACTCTGTTGTGAAATAAAATTATATGTGCCTTTTAAATTTATAGGCAGAAATCAATGGGCAAAAATGTTCCTGGAAAATTAAAGCGTAAACTCTTTGGAGTCAAGAGTCTTTATTTTGTTTGTTTGTCTGATTTTGAGAAAGGGTCTGACTCCATTGCCCAGGCTGCAGTGCAGTGGCATGATCATGGCATCATAGCTCACTTTAGCCTTCAACTCCTGGGCTCATGAGATCCTCCTGCCTCAGCCTCCTGAGTAGCTGAGACCACAGGCATGTGCCACCATGCCTGGCTAATGAGCCTTGTTTTTAAGTTCTCTTTTCTGCCCTCCTATCAGACCACTGGCAAACTGTAGGTGCTAACTAAGTTCATCACTTAAAGAGCCTTAATTATATTGAAGCCCATACCCTCATTCTATAGATGCAGGAATAAATTGAAAAAGATGTAGTGACTTCTGAAATGGAAGTTTCCCAATTCCAATCTCAGTGCACGCTGCATATAATTCACAACCACTTGAACTGAAGATAAGACAAAAGAGGAACTATTGCTAACCATAATCTTGGGTTTAGATGTGGTACGGGGGGAATTAAAGATCATCTAACCTCGCTCCCCAAAAGGTGCTTCATCCTCTGTCATATTTTTGGCCAAAAAATTTACCCAAACTCTAGATAAACACTAGGAATGGGAAGTTCTAGGTAAATTTAGTTAAAAGTAAGCATCAAGTAGCAAAACATTCCAAAATCATTGGTTTTCCGTCAACTGTGGCTTTCCATTCCATTTTTGGAAGTAATCAAAATATATCCTCTACTGGAGTTGGCTGAGGTAATGTAAAGATACCTCCTGTAAGAAGCCTAGTTCTGACGTTTGAGTCCTTGTACACGGATGGTTCAGTGTTTTCCACCCAATATTCTTCTCCTAGCCAGAGGCCATTATTCTTGATGGAAGAAAAGCTTACACAGGAGAAGTGCATTCCAGATTCCACAGCCCATCGAGTCCTTGGCTTCTACCCTAAGCCTGCTAATTTCAGAATTGCTTAGGAGGCGTTGAGCCATGACCACCTACTGTCTTTAGAATCACAAGACCACAGCCAGTTGGTGCTGGAAGGGACCTTGGAGATAATTTGGTTCTGGCCTCTCATCTTGCAGATGGGAGACAGAGGGGTTAAGTGACTTGCCCAAGGTCACACAGCTGGTTAATGGCAGAGTTGGACCTAGACCCCAGTTCTACAGACTCCTGGTCACATTGCCTGTCCACTCCCCTGTGCTGCCTCCGCAGGCTGCTCAGCTGTCACCAAAGCAGCTGCAGCATTTGCCGCTCAGTAACCAGCCCCTGGAAACAGATATGGAGGCTGTCTTCCTTGTCTTTCATTGCTCTCATCTGTCATTCCCTTCCATCTAGTGCATGGGGGTGTTTCTGGTCTGATTACATCTGCGAAACCAAGGATAGCTTTTGATTGTTCCTCTGTAACAGTTGCTCATACCTAGTTGAGTTTATTGTATAACGCAGCAGCCAGCTCTGTCCTATTTAAGAACAATTTTAACAAAAGATTAAATCACGATTCTCACATAAATATGAAAAGAACACATGTCAAGTATTTTATTTAACTCATGAATTAATGAGGGAACCAATAAGATGTTACAAACCACTCAAAAGAGAATTTAAAGAGCACACACAGCCAACTAGAAAGACCGACATAGATTTACAAATAGGTAAAAAACTGGTCAATATCCAGAGAGCAATAATCAATTTTATCTTCACTGCACACATTTGCATTTCTAGGGGATACAAATAATTTGCATCAACATCAATTTTCTTCATTGTACAAAGTGGTAAAATGTCTCAAACAGCGAAATATAACCCAATGTAAAGACAATATGTATGACCTGGAGAAGTGGACTAGACAGGACCTCCAATAATCTTTTTATGCCCATTTCAAAGTCTTTTATAATTTTCCTGACAGTCCCAAGTGATGGTAACTTTCCCTTGATAATGATATTTCTGAATCTCTCCAAGCAGGAGAAAAAGTGAGTCACTGTCATTCTTACACAGTCTCTCTCAGTGCCTCATTTGCACACTCCTCACTCCTTCTGGAAACACATCCCATGGCCAGATCTCACCAATCTTCCACAGTTTTTCTCTCAGCTAGCTGTCAAGACTGTGAAGGGTCTGAACAACTGGATTCAAGACTTCCTTTCAACTTTGTATTGCTGCATAACCTTTGAGAAATCGCTTGACCTCTCTGAACCTCAGGTTCCTCGTCTGTAAAATGGTGATTGCGGTTTCTGCATCACAGAGCTTTTGTCTCCATAATTCAAATGGAGTTATGAGGTTTAGACCATGCTTTCTTGACCCATTTTTCCAGGGACATATGCTAGAGATACACTTATTTATTAAAATGAGGATTTATTGGAAGGAGTAAAAGGGCACATGTAAGCATGCATTAAAAGGAGAAAACACCTTATCAGCATCATGGTTACCTGAACACCAGTCACCCAATAATCACCATTTATAAAATACCTAATAATAAAAAGAATGTTCATTATTAAGTACTTAACTATGTGCCGTGTACTATGCTAAGTGTTTTATTGTTTAAGCCTTACTATTGCCTTTGAAATAGGTATATAATTATCTCCACTTCATAAATTAAGAAATTAGGGTGCAGAAAGTAACCCTCCCCAAGGTCCTACGGCTAATGAATCCTCTATCCATGTTCAAGCAATGATCTCTCATGACAGAAATACCCATAGCTTTCAACTGCCCAGCACAGGCTTCTTGAAAGGTGGTCGAAAATCACTAGGCATAGTAACTTGCTTACAAGTTCCCTCTGTGATAAAGTCTCTATTTATACCTCCCTCAAGAATTTCTTTAGGTTATTTTACAGTGTTGAACATAAAGCATTCATATTGGACATAATTTGGGCCAGTCCCTTCAAATGGAAAACTCCACTCGTGTCTATATTTTTTCCCCAAGAATAGGATACTAGGCAATTCTACATATTCAGGGAATTCAGGAGAAGCATTAAAAATGCAGACTCGGGGGTCTGGCTGAGTTTGCCTCATGACCCCCAACCCTTTATCAAATGCGAGTTCATAAGCAATTTACTTAACCACTCTAAGTCACATTTTGCATATCCGCAAACTGGAGTGATAATAGTAACTACTATTTGAGGAATCAATGAAATAATTTATGTAAGCATTTGACCAATCATCCACAAAATAGAAAATATTCAATAAATACAAGATCCCATTATAACATGAATTTTTCTATTTCTATCAACACAAAACACTACACAAGGCATAGCTACTAAAGCAAAAGCAAATTGGTTGCAGCCACATGCCCCAAATAATGCTTGTGTAGGATGAGGCACTGAGTCTTGGTGGCCAGTCAGATATCCATTTCTTTGCAAACCATAAAATTTCATGCGTATTAGTAAAGTCTAATTTTTCTGACCTTAAACAACTTCAAAGTTATATCACAAAAGGTCCATGAGGTTGCAAGAGCAGAAGTCAGCCTCTCAAACCTGCATAAATAAAACAATGAAAAGTGTTGGAAAGCTCAGTAAGGTCACTCCCTTTACCCAGGAACAGTACACGCATCTGATTTCCAAAAGACCAGAGCCAGAAACTAGGACACATATTTTTCTCTCTTTTTCTCTTCAATGCTACATGTTTTTTCCTGTCTGTTTCTCCATGCTTATGTGCTTCATTCTTCTCCCCTCGAGTCCATATTCCTTGGTCACCTCTTCCACTTGTGCCACATGCATGATGGCCTTACTACACAGTGGCAATCTGCACTGCTCAGTGGACAGGAGCCTGCCAGTCCCTCACTCATGGACTCAGTCTATATCTCAATTTCAAATTTCCAGGAGAAAGAATTGGGATGGCACAGCCCACCCTCTGGGTTGGTTAGCTGAGTGTATTCCTATCTCATCCAGTCAACCTTGGCCTTAAGCAGGTGGTCAGGTCATATGGTACTAGCTAGACAAAGAGGACCACTCCTATAGAAGAAGGGAATGTCTCTGGTACCCCAAGTGGGGTAAACTACCATACGTTTTCATGTGTCACCTTAGACCAACTGGAGATCAATTCTTCAAATTGCCATAAAGAGAATGGTTTTCAGGCAGAAAACGAGGGGTGGAGTCCTGAAAAGATGGGTAGATTCTGATTGTAATTCATTAATGAGCCAGTTATTTACAGCATGTCCATTTCAGAGCCCAGGGGGATTGCTCTAGATAAATGATTATGTTCCTACACCCAGGAAGAATTTACATATATTGTTGCCAACAGGCTCTCTGGCTGAAATGCTCTATTCAGCCACTGCCTTGGGTGCTTTGGGGTGACTTTTGTAATTCAGGGTTTAACTGTGTCTGGAATACACTCTCTGACATCACTATAAACCAGTGGGGAATCTTGGCTTAATAACATTTGACTAGAGGGTGGACACAAGGGATATTTATGATATAAATATCTAGGGGCTTTACTATTAACTCCATCCATTCAATGACACAGAAAGAAATGTGATATAACTCTCCTCCCAGAGCATACATACTAGAGAAAACCATTCTGTACAAACTTATTAGAGTGCATTTATTTTGCTTATGCAAAGCTAACTTGAAGGATTGGTGCTGTATGCTGATTTTAAAAGGGTCAGCAGAGGTTTAGAAAATAATTTAAAAGATAATATAAGATGCAGAATTTTCCAAAAATGGTTGCATGGGACAGTAGATTAAGTATGGCAAAAATTCTAGTCTGGTAATGGCTTCTGTTTACAGTGGTTAGGAAAGCACCGAGCTAGTCGGCAGCAGACCTGTGCTCAAGTCTTGGCTCTGCCACTGCCTGGATTCGGGGACTTGAGAAAGTCACTTCTCTGAGTTCTGTTATGTATAATATGGGGGCAATGCCTCTGTCATGGGTTATTGTAGGACTTGAAGCTAATTAGTTAAGAAGTATGAAAGAAAAAACAGATAACTTAAAAAAAAAAAAAGCTTTAGATCCATTATCTCATTTTACTTGGGGAAAGGAAGGACCTGGAGAAGTCAAGTGCTTGAACATCACATAACCAGTTGGTGTCATCTGTTTGTATAACTCACATTTCTTGGCTCTTAAGTCAAAAACAACAAAAGTTACCTTTGTGACCCTCAAAACCTGCCAGCTACATGATCCCATCCAATGAGCCAGCTGTTTAATCTTTGTGAACATCCATTTTCTCATCTGAAAAATAGGTAAAATAATAATA
>RJWJ010050168.1:0-10004 GCA_004363605.1 Indri indri | reverse complement strand
TTCTCTGTCCCTCTTTCCTGACTCTAGACTGACGCATTTGACATCTGCCTCTAGTCTTGACTTTCTCCACACACCCCCACCCTGCCCATCTCTGCTTCCCGCTTTACCCAAGCTATGTACGTGTGGTTACTTTTTTCCTTTCTTCCGATCTTCACATCTCTGTGCCTAGAATGACCTCTGCTCCCATACTACCATTCCTAACTTTAACCTCATTCTTCAAAATGCTTCCAGCTTCACCTTCTTCAGGATCTGTTTTCCACCTCCCTGCAAAACCAAACCTGGGCTTGGGTTCCTTTCCCTTATTCTCACTCCCCTTGCACTCTGCGCTTACCCCATGGAAGCACTCAACAAAGTAATCCGAAACTGTTTACTTGTGCATGCCCCTCCCCATCAGACTGACAGCTCCTCAAAAGTGGGAGCAGAGTCCCGCTCTCTGCATCCTCAGAGCCCACCTAGCTAGCGTAGTGTCAGTCCAACTGCAGCTGCTTGGCAAATATTTATTGAATGAAGGCAGTAATTAATTAGCCCCATGCTCCTGTAGTCGGAGGAGATGGAACTCTAAAAGCATCTAACATGGAAAAGCACCCATCACCATAACCAGGCACAGAGTGGGTGCTTAACACGGTTCTGTTGAATGAATCGATTACATATTTCATCATCCTTTGTAGGACTCTTCACCTTGTTCTTCAGATACACATGGATTAAACGGGCTTTTGTGCTCTGGAGTTTTGCAAATTTTACAGGAAAATTCCTTTCAAGTTCCAAACAGCTTACAAAGCATGCTTGGAACACAACCCATTGATGAGCAGGGGCTGTGCGAACAACAGTGAAACGCTGTTTATCAAATGTAGCTTCTATTAGTCTATTTTCATTTCTTTTCCCTAAGCCTGTAAATTGATATCTACCTCTCTCTTTAATGGAATTACATATATATTCCCTCATTATTTTCTCCCTGTATTCTAGCCTTCCTTTATCTTCGTGTTCTTTTTTCCTCTTAATTAAATGGATTTGACATTGTTAAGAGCTATTATAATAAGATAAAAAGATGAACAGATAGTCTAAACAAACAATTAGGACAAGGTAAAAAAAAAAAAGCAGCATACAGCACAAGCAGAAACAATTCATATTTTCAAAAATAAGATACCAAACAACTGGGCTTTGTGTCCTTGGAACTACTTCATGCTGAGTTCTGGAATATACGCTAAAAATGATCATGATGCAAATGGGATTTAAGGGGGTTACGGTGTCTAGCAACAGTGTCAAATAACCTTCACACGGGAAACTAACAACACTCTAGAGGCAAGTTGTACCTAGAAGATGTGATACTCCATACTCGAAAATTACTCTTCCAAACGCACCAGGAAGACAGACACACACATGAGCACTCAAAGTCCCTTAAAAGGACAGTGTATCTGTCATCCCCGTCAAAGCCACAAGGCAAACTAAGGAACTTGTGACCCATGGGTAGGACATCCGTCAAGTCCACCCTCAGAAGAGTAAAACATTAGTCATTTTTGGGAAGATGATCACGTGGAATGCTTTTTATTTTGTTTGGGAAGGTTATTTTTTAACAGCTTTATTGAGATATAATCACATAATAAACAATTCACCAATTTTAAGCATATAATTCAATGGTGTCCAGAACCATCAACCATCATCAAATCAATTTTAGAACATTTTCTTCACCCCCCCCCCAAAAAAAAACCCTGTCTCTTACCCATCACTAACCCATTCTTCTCCCATCCACCCCTGAAACCCCCTCATTCCCCCAGCCCTCACCAGCCATCAATTTACTTTCTGTCTGTTTGGAATGGTCTATTGTGGACATTTCATATAATGGATCATAAAATATGTGGTCTTTTGTTACTGACTTCTTTCACTTAGCATAACGTTTTCAAGGTTCATCTGTACTGTAATATGTGTCAGTAGTTCATTCTTTTTATAGCCAAATAATGTTCCATTGTATGGATATACCATATTTTGATGATCAATTCATCAGTTGATGGATATTTGGGTTGTTTTCACTTTTTAGCTGTTATGAATGATGCTGCTATGAACATGTATATACAAGATTTTGTTTGAACACATGTTTTTGTTTCTCTTGGATATATGCCTAGGAGCAGCGTTTCTGGGTCATATGATTGCTCTATGTTACCACTGTATTGTTGTTCAAAGAGCTACACCATTTAACATTCCCACCAGCTGTATATGAAGGTTCCGATTTCTCCACGTCCTCACCAACACCTGTTATTATCTCTCTTTTTGATTACGATCATGCTGGTGGGTGTGAAGTGGTATCTCATTGTGGTTTCAATTTGCTTTTTCCTTATGGCTAACGATGTTGAGCATCTTTTCATGTGTTTATTGGCCATTTATACATCTTCTTTAGAAAAATGTTCAGGTCCTTTACCAGTTTTTAATGGAGGTATGGTCTTTTTTATTATTGAGTTATAAGAGCTCTTTATATATTCTGGATACAAGTCCCTTATAAGATATAAAATTTGCAAAGTTCTTTCTCCCATTCTTTAGGTTATCTTTCCACTTTGCTGGTGCTGTCATTTGGAGTACAAAAGTTTCGAATTTTGATGAAATCCAACATATCTATTTTTCTTTTGTCACTTGTGCTTATAATGCTATATCTAATAAGGCAATGCCTAACTCAAGGTCATGAAGATTTACTCCCAGATTTTCTTCTGAAAATTTTATGAACTTTTACATTTATGTCTTTCATCCATTTAGAGTTTATTTTTGTGTATGGTGTAAGGAGGCTCTGTTTTTTAATTGGACATTAGCTATATATTCATAAATTATACAGCATCTCTCATATCTTTCACTTTCCTTCATGGTACTAACTCCTTGCCCCTCCTCTCTGCGTTACTCATGCTCTCATACACTCTCTTTCTTCATATTGGCTCATGAACTTGTCCTTGTCAAACAACTCAGTTTATTCATGATTGTTAAATGTTTTCCAGAACATGTGCCCTTGCTTTGAAAATAAAACCATGAGACATGCTATGCCAGTTCCAATGCTTTGTGCATTGGGCAGAGGAGGAGGGATTTCCCTTGTGTGATAACCAAGATTTATACTTAGCACATTTGTTTGTCATATTGTCAAACATTTTACATCCCCTTTGACCTGTAGGAGGAAAATGTTCAGTTTATTTCATTTATAAAACAATTAAAAGGTCCATTTTTATTTTTGACTTATAAGATATATATAGCACCTACTTTTCAACTGTCTTATAGTTTGTTTGTTTTTCTTAGAGATGGAGTCTCACTCTGTCACCTAGGCTGGAGTGCAATGGAGCAATCACAGCTCACTGCAGCCAGAAACTCCTGGGCTCAAGCGATCTTCCTGCCTCAGCCTCCCGAATAGGTAGGACAGGTCTCACTATGTTGCCCAGGCTGGTCTCAAAACCCTGGCCTCAATCAATGCTCCTGCCTAGGCCTCCCAAGGTGCTGGGGTTAAAGGCATGAGCCACCTGTCCTATGGTTTTTGAGATGTACTTTTGCCCTAATATTTTAAAATCAAATTAAATATGTAGCCTTCTATATATTTTTTCTGAAATATTTACATGAAAATATATTTTTCTTAAGTTTATTATGCTAACTTAACATCAGTGATATTAATATATTTAATTTCATAAAATGTCTTTCAAAGGTTGCTAATACTGTAATTTATGATCTAGTATTGGACTTACATTTAAGAGCTGGTATATTTCTAAAACTACAGAATTAAAAATAAACCAATTTAGATGGGTTTACACCCAAAATAATTAGAAATAAAAATTTTTCTTTCATCCATTGCAATGATACTCCATTGCAATGATACTTTCATTAGGTAAATGGGCTGAAACGAAAAATTTGTTTATCAAAATATTCTACTCCTGAGATGACCATCAACCACCTCACCCTCTACCCTCAATTAAATAAGCTTTTAAAATTTTGTTAAATGTACCTTAATGGGTTTTTTTACTAAGTTTAGAAGCTCCACAATCTATCGATATTATGTTTAATCAGAGTTCCAAAACTTTCTGGATAAAAACTAATTAGGCATTTAGAGCTAAAAGATCATGGTTGTTATTCAGTATCGTTACCCTATGTGAATTCACTTTTATAAACTCAAATAAATACTTGTAAACTCAAAGAATTTTCTGTGTATTAGGTAAAGAAAATCATCTTAAGCTAATGGATATTACAAAATAATAGATTCAAAATTGTCACTACTTGTAGGAATCTTTAAGTAAATGATCCTTGATTCTTTTAAATATCATAGGCTAACAGACCTTTAGAATAGTATGTTATTCTAATTCTTATCTTACAGAGAAAGGAATTAAAAGCCAGAAAGACTAAATGGTTTTTCCATAACGAAGAAAATGACAGAAATTATCTTAACAGCATCCTACATTTCTATGGAATTTTAAATTTTATTAGGATGTTCAGTTGCTAGCAATAATGCCAGCATTCACCCTCTTTCTTTAAGTTTCTACCATTCTTCTTCTGTAACTTGACTTTCCTTTCACTTCACGTGCTTCCTTTTCATTCAATTTACTGTGTCATCTACCTCAGCTTTTTTGTTTTAGTCATTCAAGCCACCGAATTTCCTTCTAACCTCTCTAGCCATTATCAAAGGAATTCACTGGCTATTCTGCACTCCACTAAATTCCCTTCCATTTCTACAGTCTGAAAATTATGTTGCTGCCTTTTTTAGACTTTAGTGTCTACAGCTTGTAGGGTTTAGATGGAGCCCATCTTTCCTGGACAGGACCTTCCTTATGTCCCAACAGCCTTTCAGTGGCAGACAAATCTGAAGCCTTCCTCTTTGGGACAAACTTGGACACACTTAGATACCACTATTACTTCTGGTACAAGGTTTGTCTCCCTAGTATCAAGGATCAGTCAATTAGAAGTCACCACTTTATCAAGATTTTCTAATTTACCCAGGGAGGTGAGTTTGCATTGAATCATTGCATGAGTCATAATGTATGTCCCCTGTGTCCACCTATTCATGTGATTTAGAGCAAGTTCACTCAGGGCTTATTTCCTCCGCAATAACATGAGGGGACTCTTTTGGTTTCTAAATTACTTTTAGCCCTAAAACACTATCATTCTTCTCATTTCCAGGCTCACATTTGCCTTTCTTGTTTTCATGATAAGTAGAAGTGAAAAGATGCCCAAAAGTTCAACTACCTGTTCATGTAGATTAGTAACTATTTGCCTTTCAAATGAGGTTGAACTATTTTTTCCCACCTTTAAAATATACTGTGAGCATCATCTCCATTTCTGAACAGCTCCACAGTGTTTTTCTAACTATAGTGTTTGTGCTAAATGTGAATAGACCTGCAAATTAATTCAGTTTAGCTCACTCGAAATCCAGATTGGCAAGTCTCTTTCTCTGAACTCAACCAAACAGGAGTCAGTTTTGAAGGCATGGTTGTGTTTCATATGGGGAGGAGGCCTGTATTTATTTGTGCCTTGTGACCTTTTATTATTTAACACATTGCATACATTTTCAAAGGGGATTTAAAGCAAACTTGCAAATATTAAACTAAGTATATTATAATGGTTAAACAAAATCTATGTCATACAGCTTATGTGCTTTACAAATATCTCATGTCATCCTCACAACAATTTTTTGAGGCAGGTACTATCATTTCCCCCATTTTATGTAATATATAAGGAAACTGAGGCAGTTAACACACCCAAAGTCACCAAGGCCTCAATCCCAGGTAGCCTGGTTCCAGAGCACATGTTATTCAACTTGCAATCAAATGATATGGCATCTCTGATGCTTATTTTTTTTTTTTTTTTTTTTGAGACAGAGTCTCACTCCGTTGCCTGGGCTAGAGTGCCGTGGCGTCATCCTAGCTCACAGCAACCTCAAACTCCTAGGCTCGAGCGATCCTTCTGCCTCAGCCTCCCGAGTAGCTGGGACTGCAGGCATGTGCCACCATGCCCGGCTAATTTTTTCTATATATTTTTAGTTGTCCGATTAATTTCTTTGTATTTTTAGTAGAGACGGGGTCTCGCTCTTGCTCAGGCCGGTTTCGAACTCCTGAGCTCAAACAATCCGCCCGCCTCGGCCTCCCAGAGTGCTAGGATTACAGGCATGAGCCACCGCGCCTGGCCTCTGATGCTTATTAATAACTAAATGCAACAGATAAATTGTGGCCTTGATTTCCTTTCTTTGCAGCTTTTTATTTTATAAATACAAAAGGCCACTGTCTAAAAATCCATTTTGTTTCATCGATACTTTGAGTCAGTCAACAATAATATACTCTTGGTTAATTGAGAGAAAGGTTAATGTCACCTGTGAATGTGATTAACAAATAACCAAATTTAAACTGAAATGCTGTGCTGCAGAGTGATCAAAGCTACATTCTGCTCTTGGCAAGAAGTGACACCCTGTAGTTCACCAGGTGACTGTGCGTAACTGTGTGAAAGACAGAGTGAGAGAAATCAACAGAATTTATAGCACAAAACTAGACAGGATCTGGACTGGTGTGGAAATGGCCTTTATGTATCTTTTATTTTCCACCAAATTAAAGTAAATCAGGGCCACACTTATCTCAGTACAACTCATCATTCAAAGACATTTCAAAATGATTTCCACACAGGGGATTCATTATTTTTTACAATGGTCAAATTTTCAATATTCTATGAGTAATTTCTGTTTATAACATTTTCAAAACTAAATTGTTTTCTTGGCAGCACCAGATTAGTGGGCAAAGCTACCATATATTGAAAAGGAACTGATCAAAGTAAGGAGTCAGAGAATCATTGGCAAAAAGTGGCTCTGAGCAGAAAGATACATTTCAATTTGGCTTTGTATTAAACCTTTTTGACAAATGGTCAACCTTTCCTACTGTCCTAACCTCCTCAACAAACCTAAATTAATCCCATGGCTTATCTGCACTCTCTGGGGATGTCTGGCCATGGAAGAAGGTGGGGGAGAATGGGTGGTGAAGAGTGGTCACTTACCAGCTGCTGTTAAAATCTGTCAACTGGCAAGTGAAGCCTCCTGATTGTGAGCAATTTCCAAAAGGAAAAAAATCAGAACTACCATCTGGGAAGTAGGAAGAAGATACCACTTGGCAAAAATGTTTCGGCAAACACAGAAACACACACAAACACATCTATGTGTACACACACATACACACAGAGAAATGTAATGGCCTCAAGCTGATAAAACTGTCAGTCCCTTCCCACTACTAAACTTTTTTTCCAACTAGATTCACATGGAAGGGAGGTCAGAGAGTTAGGGAGTGATGGAATAGCGGGCTTCTATTGATAGCCCCACTGCTGACTCACTACTCGACTTCAAGCAAACCACCTGTTACGAATTTAGGGCGTAGTTTATCAATTTGCAAAGCAGGTGTGAGCATTCTCACCTTCCACAAATCATGAAGCTCATTTAAATGAGGATTTCAAAGAACTGTGCTATTCTGGGAATAGAATTCCCGAAAGGAAGTGTAACATATCGTTTTCAGAGCTCCACATGATCTCCATACACGCATCAACAATCTTCGCAATCAAGAGAAAACCACCGGTGGGCATCGCTATTTGTCACACAGGTGCAGTGGAAAACCCAACGCCTGTTCCCACTGTGAAGCATGGCTGTCCCCAGTGTTGGAAGAACATGAATGCTCTTCCTATCTCCTTTTCACCTCACATTCACCCCAGACTTTGCTCCAAAAGGACCACTTTGTTCCTAATTGTGAGGCTCAGGCTGGCCCTATGGGAACCACTCAGATGAAAGGGAATTGTGCAAAGCATCACACACCACTTGACACTCTGGCCTCAGACTGAATTTGGCACTCAGGAATAGAGATAGCTGCTTTCACTTTTAAGAAATAGTTTGCAGAATTTGATATTGAAATGTTCTATATATGCCTTTGATTATACCCGATAAATTCCACTACGTTTCTCCTACTTCTTTTCTTGATTACACTTCAAGGTACTGTCGGTATACTCACTACTTGAAGTTCATATTTATAAATTAATTCTAAATTTCCCTTTTAAAATGATCTCTTAAGCCCAATCTAAGACAGTAGTGGAGTTCCCCGAAAAGATATATACATATATATTCCAACAACAGCTGTACTAGAGAATAACATAAGACTTGAGCTTTTCAGAATGTTAACATTTTGACGACTTTTCCTATTCAATCATAAACCTGTTCTCCTTAATCCTTTCAAGTAATTCTTAATCCTATTTTGACAATTATAATTAACACAGAAATTTATATAAAAAATTCTCCAACTCACCTAAAAGTTTAAACAAATAGAGAGATCCCATGGTTAATTACATAATTTACAGAGGTGGCATACCACTGTTGTTAAGAGTCAGACTGCCTACGTTCAAATCCTGCTCTGTCAAGTATGAGCTGCGTGACCTTGGGATTAAAATGCTCTGTGCCTCAGTTTTCTTTTTATAAAAAGGAGTTAATAATAGTACTTACAGAATTGTTGGGGGATTAAATGATTTAATGCACATAAAGGACTTAGAACTGCACTCGGAACCGCTTGGTACAGAGTAAGCAGGCTTTCAGGAAATTATAGCAATTATATTTGCCACCACCACCCCACCACCACCACCACTCTGTTCAATATAACCTAATAAGTGCACAACCTATTGTGTTCGAGGCTCTAATCGAGCGGTTGCAAGACAGTCGTTTGAAGGCAGGGGCCAAACATAAATGCCTATACAGTGCACTGTAGAGCGGCACAACACAACTGAGCAAATTCTGCCTCCCAACGCCCAGCCAGGTCAGAAAGGGCACAGTGATAGCTTCTCAATAACGAGAACTTCAGCTGCAACATCAAAGCTTTCAGTGATAAGAAGGCTAACAATTCTTCTTGGTGCATGAAACTCAGAGGTTTCTCCTTCCTAAGGAATCAAATCCCACATTTGGCACAACCCCCAGCAGTGAAGAAGCCTGCAGTAAAAATGAGCAACTTTTCAGAAATATACCAACTGCACAAAGTATAAAGTTCTCTCTGAAATAAAAAGATTCTTTTTAAGCAGTTTGGGGAAGGCAAAAAGAACAGAAAACAAATTAAACATGGCTGACTGGAGGCTACTGAGGTGTGTTTCCAATTAGGGGCCCACACCTGAGTCAATGGGCAAGTCAAGGAATGTGAAACTCCCAGCATAACATAAAACCTGCAAGGTCATGACACTGCAGGAACCAAAGGACAGAGGTCAGTGACATGTCACCTCTGAGAGTATTACTGCAAAGCATGTAAGACTGGATTGAAATACAATGAATGGCCAACTCATGCTTCAGTCTCAAAAATGGAATAATATAGTGAGAGATGAATGATATTAAACATTTTTAACAGTCAGTGCGACACAGGCACCAGCCAATCAGAATAGCCTCTGGATATGGAAGCTTTGCTTATGCTCATCCCCTTTCAAGTGCCCTTATAGAGACCTAGGTCTAGAGCCACCAACCAGAAAGTGAGGTTCCTCTGCATCCAGACCACGGCCCCGCTTCTTGGGCTCTATTTTAAGACAGCTACAGCCATTTCTCTTCCTTGGTCCCATAATGACACCATTAGATCTAGATTCATTTTGGAAAGCTCTCAGAGATGTAAACTGGTCAAGGCTGAATTAGGATGTGAAGCCACACACTGCATCTTATGGATAAAGTCACATGCTAGGGGAGGAAACAGGAAAAGTAAGAATCTCAATGTTCCCTCAGGGAACTTTTCCCTGTTTCCCCACATTTTTTTAATGAAATAACCTACAAGCTAATTTCAGAAAAAAATAAATTTAAGGCAAATAGCATTAAACGAACAGAGAAATCAGTTCTACAAATGATAAACACAAAATCACAATGAAGACATCACCATCGTGAACAATTTTGTAAAGACACACACCATTTAAATGTGTAATAAATATTTTAAGAGATGCATAAAAAATGCTTTTAAGTCTCTGACAGATCAAATAGACAAAAAAGTAGTTGAAAGTAAGAATATAATTAATAGCTACATGTACAT
>RJWJ010050165.1:0-10010 GCA_004363605.1 Indri indri | reverse complement strand
ACCCAAAGTAGGTGTAAGTCTAAGATTTCTCATTTAGTAGTAGTAAAATCTTGGATTAACTGACTTCCAGAGCTATAAAGTAGGAATAATTAGTAATAACTATTATAAATGGCATGAAGTATGTAAAGAGTTTAGCCTCATTTTCCTCAGATCTAGAAAAAATAATCCTACACTTCATATGGAACCAGAGAAAACCCCGTATAGCAAAAGCAATCTTAAGCAAAAAGAACAAATCGAGAGGCATCAATTTACCAGACTTCAAGCTATACTACAAGGCTATAGTAACTAAAACAGCATGGTACTGGCACAAGAACAGAGACATAGACCAGTGGAATAGAACTGAGAACCCGGATATGAAACCATCCTCATATAGCCATCTAATCTTTGACAAAGCAGGCAAAACATGCCCTGGGAAAAAGAATCCTTATTCGATAAATGGTGCTGGGAAAATTGGAAAGCCACATGTAGAAGACTGAAACAGGATCCGCACCTTTCACCTCTCACAAAAATCAACGCACGGTGGATAACAGACTTAAACCTAAGGCATGAAACTATAAGAATTCTAGAAGAAAATGTCGAAAAAAACTCTTGTAGACCTTGGCCCAGGCAAAGAATTTATGAAGAAGACCCCAAAGGCAATCACAGAAACAACAAAAATAAATTAATGGGACCTGATCAACTTAAAAAGCTTCTGCACAGCCAAGGAAACTATCTCAAGAGCAAACAGACAGCCTACAGAATGGGAGAAAATATTTGCATGCTACACATCCGATAAAGGGCTGATAACCAGTCTAGATTGAACTCAGGAAAATCAGCAAGAAAAAAATCAAACAACCCTATCAAAAAGTGGGCAAAGGACATGAACTGAAACTTTTCAAAAGAAGACAGACTAATGGCCAAGAAACATATGAAAAAATGCTCAACATCTCTAACCATCAGGGAAATGCATATCAAAGCCACAATGAGATATCACTTAACTCCAGTGAGAATGGCCTTTATCAAAAAGTCCCAAAACAATAAATGTTGGCATGGATGTGGAAAGATAGGAACACTCATACACTGCTGGTGGGACTGCAAACTGGTACAACCTCTGTGGAAAGTAATGTGGAGATACCTGAAAGAGATACAAGTAGATCTACCATTTGATCCAGCAATCCCATTACTGGGCATCTACCCAAAGAACAAAAGACATTCTATAAAAAAGTCATCTGCACTTGAATGTTTATAGCAGGACAATTCACAATTGCAAAGATGTGGAAACAACCCAAGTGCCCATCAATACATGAGTGGATTAATAAAATGTGGTATATGTATACCGTGGAGTTGTACTCAGCCACAAAAAACAATGGTGATGTAGCACCTCTTGTATTATCCTGGTTAGAGCTGGAGCCCATTGTCCTAGGTGATGTATCCTAAGAATGGAAAAACAAGCACCACATGTACTCACCATCAAATTGGTATTAACCGAGCAACACTTATGTGCACATATAGTAGTAACATTCATCGGGTGTTGGGCAGGTGGGAGAGGGGAGGAGGGGATGGGTATATACACGGCTAATGGGTGCGGTGCACACCATCTGGGGGATGGGCCTGCTTGAAGCTCTGACTTGGGTGGGACAAAGGCAATATATATAACCTAAACATTTGTACCCCCATAATATGCTAAAATAAAAAAATAAATTAAATTTTTAAAAAAAGAGTTTAGCACAGGGCCCAATACAGCACAAGCACCTGATTAGCACTTAATAGTGTACATGAATCTGAAGATATCCCGTCTTTCTAGAGTTGAGGAAGGATGAGGGTGGAGAAGCTGCCTGTTTAATACATGCATGGTGCTACTTTTCAATGTCTTGAAAGTTTTGGCTTAATTATTCATTATCTCTTTCCCACTAGGAGGGAAAAGGGAACTAATATGAATGCCTATTACAAGCCAGGAGATAGGCATCATTCACCTCATTGAACTGTCATCATGTCTTTAGGAAGTAGGTCTTCCTACCACATTTACACATGTGAAAGGCAAGGCTCAGGGAGGTTACATGACTTGCACAACGTTACACAGTTGGAAAGTGGAAGAGCCAGGATTTGAACCCACATCCACCTGATTTCACTATCTAGGCTCTCCCAGGCTGTAGAGGTCAAGCCCTTATGGTATTTTCTGGATAGGTTTTCAAGCACCTTCTATTAATAGAAAGAACTCTTAGGGAAAGCAGAAGTCTCCTAGGAGCAGGAATCTGTTCCCTGTGTCTCAAGGGGCCCAAGTGGCTTTCCCCCATTTTTCGTGTTGGGCTCTGGTGCTCTGCCTGGCTCCTAGCCGTGGCATCATCGTGCTGGAGAGAAGTGGGATTTCTCTGTTCAGAGCACCCGCTCAGCACTTTTCAGAAAGCATTCTTCATCTTAAAGTGAAATGCTGGGTGGGATGTGTCACATTTCATCTGTGAGAAGTCTTTAAATACAATTCTACAAACCTCTCTGGCGCAGCAGCGAGCTAGCTGTTCAGTGATAGATGCGGTCCTGGGCCCCGATTGTTCTGTCTGCTGCTGTTATGTTGGATGGTTGTGTGGCTCTGCAGTAGCGCTTCTTTATGTGTGACATTTCTGAGAGATGGAGTGCGTGCATGTGTGCACGTGTGTGTGTGAGTGTTGCTTTGTGTGCATTTCGAAGTTAATGCCCGTCTGTGCAAGCAGTTGCTGTGGGCATGCCAAAGCAGGCTTTCATTGTGGTCGTGGTGGTGCACTAGTGAGTCACTGGTTTTTATTTTAATTTTTTGTAGAGACAATTTAAATAAGGAAAAGGTTGCCTTTCTTTTTTTCTTTTTTTTGGTCTGAGAAATTTAAAATTTTCAGGAGAGTATGAAAAATAATATAATAAACATACATATTCCTATTTAGTCATATTTTTTCTAGTCCTTTTTTTTTTTCTTTCCCTGAGGAATGAAACAGTTCCCTATAGCTAAAGTCTACCTTAACATTACCTTTGGTCTCATTCCCTTTGCTGTCTTCTCAGGGTCAGTGACTGTCCTGGGTTTTCTATATAGGGACTGTTTTCTGAGACAGTTACTATCTCACATAAATTATGTTTCACCCTCTGGTTAATCTGGTCATACAGTCGACTTCTACTTAGAGAATGGACATCTGCATGGCCAGGAAGAAAATGTACTCATAAGAATCCTCAGGTTTCACTTTGTCTTGAGCTCCTTAACCTATAGGCTGTAGTAGACCTGGGCAGAATCTCTGAATCTGGAATAACTCAGGGAGATCTAATCTGGGAAAGCCCTAAATTACATGAGGCTGACTCAGAGATTTGTCTTCTTTTCTCCTACTTTCCTGTCACCTGCAACAATACCTGCTGCACAGGTGATGCTCAACTGGGGATAGGTGGATGGATGTGCCTTTCTGGACCTCCTGGTCCTGAAGCCCCATGTGGGCCTACAGTGACAGTTAGGAATACTCAATTTACATTGCGAAGCTTTGCAGACAAGTTATAATAAGTGCAGTTGACTTTCTTCTGTACTTATTGCCCTTTATGCTGGAGTGTTTGTAAAATGTCATTGCTTCAGTGCGTATGCTTTCACAAGTATTTATTAAACACCTACTAAATGATAAGGTAATAGTTCTCTTATTGGATATAATCCTGAATTCCAATAAACAATCCTCCAGAATATTTTGAGCATAATTAGTAATAATAGCCAACATTTATTGAGTAATTACTATGTTCACACATAGTGTTAAGCACTTTACATATATTAATTCACTTAATCCTCACAATAGCTCTATGTGTTTGGTGCCATTATTATCCACATTTTACACATTCAATAATGGAGCCACAGGGAGGATTAATAACTTGTACTGGAAAAATGTGGCTAATAACAGAGAACCTGGAAATCACATCCTGCATCCTGGTTCCTGCATCTTTGCTCCTAAAACCAATTCACTGTATTTTTTCTCTGCAAAGAGAAAGCTGGTTTTGGTGGGAAATCTCCTAACTTCGAAAAGTGATCAGATTGTTACTTTAAGGATAGCACCCACTTGAAGAACGCTGAGGGTTGTTTGCCTTCATGAGGGTCTAGCTTTCTGAGTGGGAGCTGCTGTTGTCGTCTGTCATGGGCTTTACCTCAGCTAATCTATGTTCAGCTGGATTCTGGGGTTGAATGAGAACGTGGTTGGTAAATGATTGATTATTTAACTATTAAATATTTTTAAGTAGAGTGGGAGAGGCTAATGCTTATGACAGAAGCCAAATACTGTTGAGAAGCACAGTTCACACAAACAGATCCACCAAATTATGTTTTGTTTACATGGAGCTGGAATAGCTGCAGAGGTCCCAGGTAATCACCTTAATCACAGGACAGCTTAAAGTGGCAATAGATAGATACCTTTAGGCTGAAGGAGTCATGCCTGCTAGAAATATCTACCATAGCAGCTTCTGTTATAAAAAGCAAAAAGAGAAAATAAAAATCCAAATAGCCAAATACTGAAATTAAAGTGATGTTATAATAAGTTATTAAAAATGAGCTTTGTGAAAAATTGTTAGTGGCAGTCCAGTGTGAAAAGCATGGAAAATGTAGCATATTCTTAAAGTCTTTTGCTCAGGTATTTTTATAATTTGATTCTATATATGTAGATATCCCCATGTGCTTTGTAGAACTGTCAAGATAACTTATGATCTTCTGGCTTATTGGCACAGGTTACCCATCTGCTTATTGCGGCAGCCCAGAAGAAGGACGTGCCAAATGTTAGGGAATGCAGGGAGAAGGATTGGTATCCTGTGAAGGGATTAGACGTTCACCCATATGAGAAGTTCTTGCATCTCCTAGAACCCAAATGAAAAATATCAGAGCATGCCAGTCATTCTTCAGGTCAATAAAGGCATGTGGCCTTTATTAGAGACTGGCAAACCTCAGCAGGGGTATTTCAGAAGAAATAAATTTTCCCTGCGGATATCACACTTGTACTTTCCTGAAGTTTAGGAGACATGTGGAAATATAAGAAGACAAAAGGCAATATTGGATTAGGAAGGAAGGAATCATGGTTTAAATAGTTACCTTTTGTCTGCTCAGTGAGGAAGCAGATGTACCAACATATATTCTAGGACACATTCTGTACCTTGGCAAAATAAAAGAGAACGGGATTATTACATTGTGAAAAGGAACAAAGACTCAAGCGGTAATATCAGAAGCAAGTAATTTTTGCCAATAAAGTCTTGGATGTATGTCTTCAAAGAAAAACAAATAAAGAACTTCAAGTGAAGTATGTTAATGTGCTGTGAAAACTGCAGTGAAGAAAAAAATGGCCACGTGGTTGTCAGAGCAAAGACAGGGGAAGCTTCCCAGGTAAAACGATAGAGTGAGCAGAGCAATACCGAAACAGGGGAAGAAAAGAACGTGATGTGTTGAGTTCAGAAAAATTATGGATGGCACAGAAATGGGCAGAAAGTCTCATGAGTGAATAGAGAAGTAGCCCATAAGAGATTCAAGCTCACACGAAGGCATAAAGCCAACCTGATTGCAAATTCTGTCAGGTTGCAGCTAGGACAGCAACAAGGCAGAATGTGTTTGGAAGATAGAAATGTGAATTCTAGAAGAGATTTGGAGACCTGAGTGTGGTGAACAGCTGGGACCTTAGCCTGAGTCTTGTAGCCTCCCTGTGCCACTGAAATGGCTGTCAGCTCTTTGGTGGTAGGGATTTGAAAATGTGATAATAAGTAAACAACTTGCCAGAAGATATTAAGGATTTTCTTTTGATTATGGCTTTTGTGTCAACCAAAGGCATTCTCATGGGTGAGTCATTGAGGTCAGGGAGGGCCTGGCCCTGGGGGAGCTGACACTGACCGTGCTCTTACCCTTGGGGTGCTGAGCAGGTGGGGAAGGAGAGGACGGTGCAGAGCCCGTGGAGTCAGGCTGCCGAGCTCAGGTGCAGCTCTGCCACCCACGCCACCTGTCACTCGGCAAGTCACTTAACCTTCTAAACTTCAGTTTCCTCGTATGTAAAATGGTACTAGTACAGCATCTCTCTTACAGAATTGTTATGAAGATTAAACCAGATCATGCCTGGTGCCTAGCATTCCGTGTCACACATTTTACATGTGAGAAAATTGAGCTCTGAGAAAATAACTTGCCAAGGGGAACACATGAAGTCAGTATTTGAATTCAGGTCTTTCTTGACCCAAGTCCATGTTCACTGTAACGTGAAGTTCAACATATGGAAGAGAAGGTGCTGGAGCGTTATTGGGAGTACAGCTGGTACAGAGTGGAGAGGCTGGTTCCCAGGCCCCCAGCATGATGGGATGATGTGGCTGGGCGAGGGGACACCAGTTCAAATCTGTGTGGTCGGCCTGACTGTGAACTGCATTGAGAAGCTGCATACAGGGGATGTGGGAAGAGCGGCCTCCTCCCTCCCAACAGAGCGATGGGCTGTCTGCCAGGAGAGTGACTTGTCCTGTCACTCTACATACACCAAGATCCTTTTAATGGTGATACAGGAAGACCCAAACCCCTCAGTGTGGCTGATAATAGGGACAAACTTAAAAAAAAAAGTTTTTATCCCTGGATAGGTGCTAATTACTATAAGTGTTTTATTATTTAAAGAATCTCTTTGGGAAAGATACTGTTATTATCAACATTTTATGGATGTGGAAACCCAGGCTGGGAGGCAGCGGGACCAGATCTAGAATAGGATTTGTCTGGCCTTGGAGGTAGTCCCTGAACCGTGCCCCGACGGTGTCTTTCTCTTGGTGTTTGTGGATGGCCTGGCTTAGAGCCCATCTGTTTATCCTCATCTCCCAGTGCTGTCCCGCTAGAAGCAGAAATGGCCCTCCTCACCTCCACTGACATATACCTCGCGTTTCTGGTTGCCATGGTTTCCTTTTCTGTCACCGCGCTCTGTACTTTCACCTTTTCCACTCACTCGTAATTTCTTCCTGTCTAAAGCCAGTCCTTTGAATACTCTTTCCTGAGCACCCAGCCTAGTCTGGTTTCCCCTATCCTAAGGCCTTTGCATTCGGTATTGCTTTACTGATTGTGCAATTATCATTTGCTACCATGTATTTGTAATCTTTATCGTGTGTGCCCTTTTCAAAAAGATTTTGATGTCTTTATGGTGTGTCTTTCTTTTAAATCCCAACAGTGTTTAATACTGTATCTTGCACATAATTTATAATGAGTAACTATTCTTCAATTGACTATTGAATACTTCAGGATAAGAATCTTCTGATCAAAAGAAATAATCATAATACCTATCTTAGTTTACAGGAATTAAAATAAAGTTGCTTAGATGCTGTAGTAGAGAAAAAAGAGTAGCAGAAAAAGATAGTAGCCAAGAAAAACTGTATCATAATGGAAAGAATATACTGGAACCACATGGGAATTGATATTCTGGTTTGGAAGAATTAGGTCAGTTGTGTGCCAAAAATCTTTAAATGTGTAACAAAAAGTGATAACTGCAATGACTGGAGAAATCTGTGAACATTTGGATAGCCATATACTATCATTTCATTTCCCTTTTTTTGTATTTAAATAGATCCAAAGCATGAACATTTTTTATATATTGATATTCTTTGGTTATCTGACTTCATTCAAGTAAGCAATCGAAAATAAAATTAATTTTAATTTCAGAGACTTTACTACATTTACTACATTTTTTATAGTACTTTAAAAGAGCAGGCAGTTCCTGAGCAGTGTTTTTTTCTTTGAAGAGCTTAAAGTTTACTGTCCACTGCTTTGCTATTATGTTGTTTAGAAATCCACTTTACTAGACTTTTAGGCTATTATTCAGCCATTTCTTTGTTGAATTAAATTCTCTTTCAGTAAGAACTAGAGTTCACTAACAGAAAACTGTAGAAAATGGATTTTCATTAATTTGACTTTATTCCTAAACGGTCATTCCTTCCCTCAAATTCCAATTCATGATGTTCCTCAAGCATACGTAGAATCCATTCCTGTTCAATTTAGTGTTCATAGAATGGTCCTTTTAAGAGGATCTACTATATACCTACTATACCTTGCATAAAGCCAGAATTTAAAAAACTCGTGCTTAATATTAACAAATACTAACAAAAATACTAATAATGTGAAAGCCTTTTTCCAGTTTTTGAACAAATTCGGAGTGGAATTTCTCATTATGATTCCTCCCCTTTTTATACCTCAAATGAATTAGTGCTATGTTGACCATTAAGATTTTGGAACCTAAGAACCTTTGTTACTGGGTTTGCTGGATTTTATTCTAATTGGGAGCAGCTGAGGAAAGAGCCGGTGAAAACCTACATCATTATCAGGAAATAATTAAATCTTTGTGGTGCTAATAGGTACCATCCTCTACTGCAGATGGCAACACCGTCATCCTCTGGTGATCCTTCTTGGGGATGGTTCTAAATGTAGAATCTCTGCTTGCCTGCAGTAAATCCGTCTTTTGGAGATGGAAGAGTGGGAGAAAAGAATCAATAGCATCTCCTGGTCTCTAGGCATGGATATTATTTTGATGAAACTTTCAAGCAGATGTGGAAAGACGATTTTGCAAAGCCTCAAGCTCAGAATTTTAAGTGACACATATTACTAATAAGATGTTTAGCTTAATCCATCTGCCTCCTAAGAAGTGTGGCTGTTTTCCAAGAAATTCGTTTTTAATAAAAAGCACTAGCCAGGATGTTTGTGCGTGTGTGTGTGAGTGCGCGCGTGCGCATGCTTTGGCAGATGGTGGGATTCTGCCCCACGTAGTGGTTTGATCTGTTGGAAAAGCCACAAAACTGACCTTCCTGTATTTATTTTTAAAATCTCACTTTCTCAGGTAAAATAGTTTCGAAGTCCTTGATTTTATTAAATAAGAATGCGTAGATTTGGATTCAAATCCATACAGTGCTTGCTTTAACTGTGCCCTTCCACGAGGCTTGGAGTCGCCTGTGTGGCTTACTCCCTCTCCTGCCTCAGTTCTTGCTGGCGTGTCTGCTACATGTAATCAGCAGGCCCTTGCTGTACTCTGTAGTAGCAAGCATGTTTGATCCAGCATTGAGGAAAAGTTTTAACGAGAAGAGGAAATTATACTTATCCCTTTAGAAGGGCGTCTGCTCTGTGCCAGACACAGCGTCAGGTCCAGAATGTGAATTCCACGAGTGCAGGGACTTTGTCATTTTTACTTTACCTTTGTGTCCTCAGTACCTAGAATAGTATTTGGCAGATAGCACACATGCAAGGAAATATTTCATGGATGAATGGAAGGATTCACAGTGAGTCAAAAGAGGAAAGAGCTAGCATACTCAAATTAGCATCATTGCAGGCAGATTATTTACAAAGGAACTGTTTCTACAGGTGAGGGCAGTCACCCAGGCCAGTATCAGCAGAGGAGCTGTTATCACTCATAACCTGGGAAGAGAGAGGCTAGCAAGGAGAGGTCACCTTGTAGAGGAATCTTTGGTCCAGGCACGAGCCAGCCTGAAGAGACCTGGCAGGAAGGGAGCCTGTGCAATAAGTGCCCTGATCTCCTGTTCCTCCTGTCCTCTGCTCTCCGGCCAGGGTCCCCATGGTGAATGAAACTGGAAGCTAGAGTGCAGGGCAGCTCATTGATGTAGGCCACACAGGCCAGCATTCTGATAAGGAACAGAGTGCAGAGTGTATCTGGAGTGCAAACGGGAAGGATCTGAAAACACAGAAGAAATTCTCTGCCACTAAGAAGCTCCCAATCTAGCGGGGAGACAGAGGAATAAACAGACATTCCAACATAATTTGAACAATACTTAAAAGTTATTGAGGACCCTTACAAGGACCCCATGAGATAGGTTCTTGCAACAATTTTACAGATGGAAACCAAGAGACAGAGTTTAAGGCATTTGCCTGGATCATGTAGCTGGTAAGTGACGGAGTTGAGATTTGAACCTAGGGAGTTTGTCTCTAGCATCTGCTCTGCTGGATTGGGGGAGTTAAACTGCGGCGCGGGGCAGTGCTCTTTAAACCTTCATGTGCTGGGAATCTCCTGGGAACCTTGTTTCAAAATACTTCCTGGTTCCGTTGGCCTGGGATGGGTCTG
>RJWJ010050163.1:0-10005 GCA_004363605.1 Indri indri | reverse complement strand
TACCAAGACTACACAATGGGGAAAGGACAGTCTCTTCAACAAATGGTCTTGAGAAAACCAGATATCCACATGCTAAAGAATGAAGTTGGACCCTTACCTTACACCACATACAAAATTTAACTCAAAATGGATTAAATACCTGAAATGTTAGACCTAAAATGGTTAAACTCCTAGAAGAAAACATAAGGGAAAACATTCAGGACATTAGATTTGGCAATGATTTCTTGGATATGATACTAAAAGCACAGGCAACAAAGTAAACAATAGACAAATGGGACTAAACCAAACGCAAAAATTCTGCACATCAAAAGAAATAGTCAACAGAGTGAAAAGGCAACCCGTGAAATGGAAGAAAATAATTGCAAATTATATATCTGATAAGGGGTTAATATCCAGAATATATAAAGAATTTCTAAAATTCAACAATAACAAAAAACCCCCAAATATCCTGAATTAAAAATTGGGCAAAGGTCTTCAATAGACATCTCCCTAGAAGATATACAAATTGTCAATAAGCACATGAAAAGATGTTTGACATCACTAATCATTAGGGAAATACAAATCAAAACCATAATGAGATATCACTTCATAGCCATCGGGATGGCCACTATCAAAGGATGTAACATTGGGACACTTGTGCATTGTTGGCAGGAATGTAAAACGACACAGCTATTGTAGAAAACAGTATACAGGTTTCCCCCCAAATTAAAAACAGAATGACCAAATGACTCAGCAATTCCACTTCTGGATATATATCCAAAATAATTCACATCAAGATCTCAGAGATATTTTCACACTGATATTCATCGCAGCATTATTCACAATAGCCAAGAGGTGGAAGCAATCCAAGAGGCCATTGACAGGAGGATGGACAAAGAAAATGTGCTACATACAGATAATCAAATATTATGCAGCCTTAACAAAGAAGGAAAACCTGTCACATGCTATAACACGAATGAACCTAGAGGACATTATGCCAAGTGAAATAAGCCAATCACAAAAGGACAAATACTGTATGATTCCACTCACATGAGGTACCTAGAGTAGTCAATCATAGAAACAAAATGTAGAAAGTGGTTAACAAGAGCTGGGAGGAAGTGGGGAGGAAACAGTATCCAACGGGCATAAGATTTTCAGTGTTGTAAGATGAAAAAGTTCTAGAGATCTGTTGTACAATGTGAACACAATTAACACTAATGAACTGTACACTTAAAAATGGTTAAGATGGTAAATTTAATGTTACGTGTTTTTTACCATATTTTTTTAAGTCTCTCTCACACACACACACACACACACACACACACACACACACACACACCCCTTGCAAAGAGGCCTACTAGGCATCATGTCTCTTTCCTAGTAGTTTTAGAAGGGCCAGATGTAGCTATTTGTTCTTCACTTTAGAATGGATATGTTGATATGTCTGAGACCACTGGTCCTCTAGAAATTTAATGAAAGTGGTCAGCCCCTGAATTTTTGTGTTATTATCCATCCTCTCTCATGTATTATGTATGTCTAACCAAGATGTCTGGTGTAATCACTTCTTCCTGCTTAGAAAGTTTAGTCACTATTATATTTATAATGTATTAGGCCAGAGTGATGTTCTGTGGAATGGAGAGGCAAGTAAGATTTATACAGACTAGAGCAGGATCAAACAATTATTTCCATAAGGAGCCAGGTAGTATAATACATATTTTAGGATTTGCAGACCACATGATCTCTGTGGTCAACTACTCAGTTCTACCATTTTAGCACAAAAGCACCTATAGATAATGTGTAAAGAGTGGTCATGGCTATGGTTCAATGAAATTTTATTTACAAAAACAAGCGGCAGCCAGATTTAGTCCACGAAACAGTTTACCAGTCCCTAATTGTGAAAATTTTGGAACACTGATGTAGCACTGAGCTGGGACCTTCGAAGAGTATTGATGACTTTACCAAACAAAAAGAACTTCTTTGGATGATATTTACTAGTGGATATGGATAGAAAAGAATATATTGTCTTAGCGACTGTATATCAGGTGCCAGCAGACATGCTGATTTGCTCCAGCAATGAAACCACATCTGAAGCTGCAATTGGAGTCAACTCCTAATTAAGTTTTAAATAATCTCCTGTCATTCTCCAAGATTTGCCTATCTTCTGCACAGGTCAAATAAGTGAATGAATGAGAATGTGATAGAAATCGTGACTCCTGCAACTTTCAAGATACTGCCAGTGGCACTAATTTCTGCAACCCTTCCGTGAATGTGGTTTTGCTTTGGGTTTCCTATTTTGGTACATACAAGGCAGTTACAGTGTTCACATGTCCTTTCTTACCAAAACATCCCTTGTTCCATGGGTCGGGGAACCAATGAGGATTCTGCCAGCTGTTGAATGCAGCTATTGCAACTCTGCATTCTGGGACTTGGGATATGACCACAGGATGAGTTCAGGAATCCATTTGGACCATCACAAATGGACCTAAGCAAAGACATTCATTATTTGTCCTCCATAAACCCTTCTAACTGGTGGACCACAGTGACATTTTGGGGTTCTGGGAGTTAGTGTCGATTCAGCTCTAGTGTCCAGTAATCCCTCCATGGTCTGGTTGTTTCCATTTAACTGGTGCACAGACTCCATTAAATATGGCTGCAAGTCACTTTGGGGATGTCTAGGGTAATTTATGGTAGTATAAGTCAGTTGAGGCAGCATATTAGGGTACTTCCTCTAGGGGACCTGACCTGCCTTCATTGAAGGTGCTCTGGGAATGGGAACTCACTCACATAATGGAACTGGCTGAGGGTATACAACTCTCTCATTTTGATTTACCAGACTTAGAGCTTTTCCACTTATTAAAATCAAGTAGGAATTTGATAGGCTTCTGATATTAAACTATTCAGAGGATCCCTTTGGCTTTGCTGCTCATTATGATAAACACACTCACTTTGTCTTCACCAATGAAGTGCCTCCACTTAACCCCTGATGCTCCAGGATCTCATCATCCTCATTGAATTCAATGAGCCCACCTTGATGTCATAATTTCCCTCTCAATCCTGGTCTAAGAGTCCCTACAGAGCTCTCCAAGATTACCAATGCTCCTCTCACCAATGGATTTCTCAAATGCTTGGCAAAAAGAGTGTTCTCTGTGATCTCCCAGGGCACACAGGGGTTGGGTAAGAAGGTCTTACATGATAAATCCACTCCAGCACTCTGGCATTCTTATTGACCTATGTTCTATACAGTAGTTCTGAGTTGGGGCAATTTTGTACCCCCCCCAACCCCACCCCTACCCCAGGGAGCATTTGGCAGTGATTGGAGACATTTTTGCCTGTTATGACTGGTGTTTGTACACGTTTGTGTGTTACTGGAATCTAATGGTTAGGAGCCAGGGATACTATACTGCTAATCATCCACAGGACATCCTCCAACAGATTATTCAGTCCAAAATGTCACTTGTGCAAAGGTTGAGAAACTCTGTTCTACAACATACTTACAAAATTCTGGCATTTTGACTTTAAGGTAGGCTAGCTTTGCATCCAGGTTTCAGTCACTCAACTGAGCAAACTGTTGAAGGCGTTCCCAGGTGCTCAAGCTACCACAGTGCATCTGGAATGACTGTTCAGTGCACCCATAACAACAAACCTAGCCTAATCATCATTATATTACTTCCATCTGATTCAATACCCTTAAGCTCTGCAACCACGTATATTCCTCAGGTTTCAATTGATATAAATTACAAAAATGCTTATTTGGGCTAGTATAGTATCTTCTCATGGTCATACCTTGTACTTGATGACTTCTGCTCCCACTGCCTGCAAGGACTTGAGTCCCATCATAAGTCTAGAAAAATGAGGTAGTAGAGGGCAAGTCTTGAGGATCTACAGTCCCTTGCAAGGAAACTCTCCCAGGGGAGGTCATTACAGGTTTCTCAAGCAAGGGGAGAGTAACCTCAGAAAGGGGAGGAAGGGCTGTTTGTAATGGCAAAGGAGGCTCTGCTAAACTTAGTGGTAAAGTCCTCAGCTTTGTTGGAGTCTGCCCATATGTTCCCATGCCAATTTTTCAGAATTCCACTCCTTTCCATTGATGCCCTGTGACATAAGAGATTCTACAAGGCTTTGAATTCAATGTGTTGTCAGTCAGCCATGGGCTGAATTTAGCTTTGGGTGCCTCTGTCTTCAAAAACTAAGAAATGCTAATATATAATGAGTTCCCCAAAATGTTAACATGTAGCCAAGCTCAAAGCTAAGAAAGGAAAATCTCCCAGAGGCCCAAAATGAAGAACTCTAGCCCACAGTGGCAAGTGGGAGCTGAAACTTAATAGCCAACATAGGCCAAGGGAACTGGATACACATAAGTTTTAGAATATAAATGGGAGACAAGGTCATAGGTGCCATGAACAATGGGACTGAGGAGTGAACTACCCAACAACTACAAATGTAAGAGCATCTCTTCCATTGACTGTAAAAAAAGAAACCCTTCCCCAGTTGCTAGTGCCGTCTTTAGACCAACCTAACAACCAAGGCCAACCAGAAGGGCAGATAAGACAATCAAAAGGCAACCATTCCAGTTGCCTTGGACTCCTACTCTACCTGTGGTCTTTTCAGTTATGGGGGATAAATGTTAAGTGAAAGTTCACTTAACCTAGGAGTCAACAAACTTTTTCTGTAAAGTGCCAGAAAGTATTTTAGATTTTGTGGACCATAGGTTTGTCACAACTGCTAAACTGTGTCATCACAGTGAGAGAGCAGCCATAGATAATACGTAAAAGAATGGGCATTGCTATATTCCAATAAAGCTTTCAAGGCAGTGAGCCAGATCTTGCGCACGTGAGGTAGTTTGCCAACCCTTGGCTTAACCCACTAAACAACAAACTACCTTGAGAGTTAGGGGGCTATCCCGGTATCTACAAGGGCAAACTAAACATCAAAAACTCAGGATTTCTAATGCAATTTGAGGTAGCATGGACTTTACATACTTCGCATGTGAAGGTGTGGCCCAGGAAACCACAGGAAATTGTAGGAACATGCCTCTCACATTATACATATCTTTTGCTGAGTAAAGCCCTTTAACCAACTAAGCTTTAAACATCACTGAAATGCCTAAAGAGTATTCAATCCTGCTTAACTGCTTGCCCCCATGATTAATCTCTGCTGGCATCATGCTGTTCCCTCCCTATGCACATCTATTCCTCAGGGCATCTTTTTTAATTTTACCTCCAAAAGCTATTTTCACTATCTTCGGGATTTGCCCTCACGCTGTTACTTTGTAATAAATTTTTTTCATCACTCCTTTCAACTACAGTTCAAGATTCTCTTTGCCATACAGTGCCTGGAAAGACTCAGCCTCTTCCCCAATCAGATCAAGACTGAAAGAACAAGGCAGTGCTCTGGGCTACCCATTCAGTCAGTAAGGAATCTGACAGGAATGAGGATGCATTAATTCCTACTATTGAAATTACACTAAAATCTTCTAGGCCGTATTTTGTGCCTAAAAGGCTTCAAATACATCAGTTGCAAATACATACTCACATCAATGTATCTGTATCTTTGATTCACAGTTTTTATAAATGATTTCCAGACTTCCATTCCTTAATTTTGGCTTTATGTGCCATATAATGATAGATAATTCCTAACTATAAGGAATTAATGTTCTTAGTAATTTTCCAAATTCTATTTTATGTAATTTTACTACCTGCTTTGTAAAATAACAGTATTTTACTAAAATTGATGCTCACTGAAAATTAAAAAAATATAGAAATATGAAAAAAAAAAACCCTGCATTTTGTCCTTGCCACTGCATACCTAAGGGTGAATAGCCTATCACGTATGATCAGATGCACTATTGCACTATTCATTCACATGGGTACTTAGGAGTTTGACTAAGGTATATAATGTTCCTACACTAAACTTCTTCTAAGTTTAGCCATCATTTTCATAAATTTGTGTTATCGAATGAGTATGTAAAAAATTATTTTCACTTTTAACAAAATTCAGCAACATCATTGATGTGCTACTAGCCTTTTCTATTTGAATCTCCTGATTTAAGTTCCTATTCTATGATTTACAGAGCAAAGGGATGTACATTATATACTGAGATACACTAACTCCTCTTCGAAAAGTAACTCCCACTGCTAAAAAATGTCAGTCATGCCCCAATTATCAATGTGTTTCATAAAATTTATCAAATTCTAACAATTTTTGTCCTTGCTTTCTCAGAATGGGGCAAGGAGACTATGGGGTAGAGAACTTGACAAAAGTTATCTACTGCAAATAGCCAATACCTAAGTTTTGCTGAAAGTAATGCTAAAGCCCTTAGAAGGCAATCATGTCAAAGCCTGAATGAAAATGTGGAGAATAAGAAACTAATAATCAAGTCAACATTTACTAATGTTTGTCATTAACTCTTCTGACACTTAAATACCTCCCTTAACAATGAATAATCAACAGTGTACTACATAGTGTCCTATTACTGCAAGATTAACAAAACTGACTTCTCAGTCTATACTGTCACAAAAGATAACTAAATCTATACAAAACCAATAGAACATTATGCAAAGTCCAGAAAGATAGGACCCAACTTGATTAGAGAGGCTAGGGGAGAACAAGAGCTACTCCTAACAGGACAGTGCCAAATTAGTATTGTAGATTACAGTATTGAGTGGTTTTCTACATTCCAACTCTGTCTTCCTGAATTAATTTTATTAAGGCTACTTTCAGGTTTCCTGTTTTGGATACAAATTTATGATATTCTGGAGGTGATCTCAAGACAATTTTCAAATATTATTTTTCCCCTTTATTAATATAACAAATATTGAGCACCTATGAAGTACTTGGCAATGCTAAGATTATGTAGATCCAGTAGTGAACAAGTCTCTGCCTTTATGAAGTTAACATTATAGTGGACACTAATCTTGGCATGTCCATAATGATACTTTTGTAAAAGACCTGATAAAACTCTTAGCCTAACACCTCTTTCTAACCAGTATTTTATAAAGGTGAAGGCTGCGACTGAAGCCTTTAGTGTACCAATTATAAGGGTTCTCTCTTGTGTGGTCTCTGGACCACTGGGACATGAGGAGTTTTGGCTGAAACACTGACTTATTTGAAACAAATTATTTTTTCTTCTTTTGAGACTTGATTGGAAGAATTCACATGACACTTGAGCCTTCAAAAAAATCATTTTATACATTTTTTTTCCTGTGTGGATTCCCTGACATTCTTACCACCTCTATTAAAGGATTTATCACCAACATGGATCCTGTGATGAATTGTAAGATTTGATCGCCAACTGAAGCTCTTACCACATAGCTCACATTTGTAAGGTTTCTCTCCCGTGTGAACCCTCTGATGAGACTGTAGCTGTGAAGACCGACTGAAGACTTTACCACACGCATCACATTTGTACGGTTTCTCTCCAGTGTGGACACTCTGATGAAGCTGAAGACTTGAGGCCTGACTGAAGTACTTACCACACTCCCCACACTTATATGGTTTCTCCCCTGTGTGCACCCTCTGATGCATATCAAGATTCAGGCTCCACTTGAAGCCCTTCCCACACTCCTCACATTTGTATGGTTTTTCTCCAGTATGGACTTTTTGATGGGCTTGAAGGTGTGCACTCCGACCAAAGCTCTTCCCACACTCTTCACATTTGAATGGTTTTTCTCCACTGTGGACTCTCTGATGTGCCAACAGATTTGAGGCCTGCCTGAAGACCTTCCCACACTCCTCACAATTATATGGTTTCTCTCCCGTGTGGATTCTACAATGAATTTTAAGATCTGCTCTACGACTGAATCCCTTTCCACACTCTTCACATTTGTATGGTTTCTCGCCGGTGTGGATCAGCTGGTGAATTTGAAGTCGTGAACTCTGATTGAAGCCCTGCCCACACTCCTCACACTTGTAAGGTTTCTCTATACTGTGGGCCTTCTGATGGATTTGAAGATATGAACTTTGACTGAAGCCCTTCCCACACACCTCACATTTATAGGGTTTCTCTCCTGTGTGGACCACTAGATGAACTTGATAATGGGAGTTCCTCCTGAAGCTCTTCCCACACTCCTCACATTTGTATGGTTTCTCTCCAGTGTGCACTCTCTGATGCGCTTGAAGATTTGAACTCAGAGTAAAGCCTTTCCCACACACAGTACATATGTATGATTTCTCTCCAGTGTGGACTCCCTGATGGGCCTGAAGACTTGAAGGCCGACTAAAGCCTTTACCACATTCCTCACATTTATAGGGTTTTTCTCCTGTGTGGACCCTCTGATGAATGTAAAGATTGGAGCTACAAATGAAGCCCTTCCCACATTCCTCACATTTATATGGCTTCTCTCCCGTATGAACTCTCTGATGGGATTGAAGATGTGAATTCCGACCGAAGCTCTTACCACACGCGTCACATTTGAACGGTTTCTCCCCAGTGTGGAGTCTCTGATGGTCCTGAAGATGAGAGGCCTGACTGAAGGCCCTCCCACACTCCTCACAATTATAAGGTTTCTCTCCTGTGTGGACCTTACAATGAACATTAAGTGCTGATCTACGACTGAAACCTTTCCCACACTGATTACATTTGTATGGTTTCTCTATCATATGGACTTTCTGATGGTTTTGTAGATGTGAGTCCTGATTGAATTCCCTACCACCCTCATCACACTTAAGTTTTTCTCCCATGTGAACTCTCCGAACAGGATGAACTGAATTACAATGAAAGCCTTTCTCACACTTGACACATGTAAGAGACTTCTCCCCTGATTGGATTTGCTGTTGAAGATCAAAGCTGGAAAGATCACCGAAGGTTTTTTTACACTTGTTACACTGGTAAGGTTCCTGTCCTGTGTGAATCACGCCATTCTGATCGAATGTCAAAATCTTCATGTTGTCTTTTCCATAATCATCGAATCCATGAGATTTTTCACTTTTGTGTGCTCTATAATCATCATGGTGACGTGAAATCCAGCTGATGGGCTCGACACCCTGTTTACACTGACACAGTTTATTTTTCATGGGAATTTGCTGATATCTATTCTGATAATTCTGTGACTCAGTCAGGAAAGTTTTCCTTAAAGAATCCTGGCTTCTCAAAGTCAGAAACTCTGAATTTCCAGTATCACTGGGACCATCTGCTTTATGATTTAGTACATACTTGTCATATTCAGAAATTTGAATAGACAGTCCTACCCCTACCTGGCAGGGGAAATCACCTTGTTTGTGAAATTGAAAATTATTTATCATGGGGTCTTGACATCTGGTTAAGTCATCTGCAATTTGTTGCCAGATTTTCCAACAGGAAAGCTCTTCATTTGTTCCTCCACCTTGAATAGTCCTTAACTCACTTTGACTGTTCTCTTCTGTAAGGGCAAAGAATTCAGAGATACAGACAGGTGAGTTTTTGTTCAAAGATCCAAGTAATATTTAGGATATAGTATGAGACTTTAATGAACCTCAGGATGGTGCGGCTTATCTTTTTCACAACATATGAAATTTTCTGGTTTATATACCAACAGAAACCAAGAAGTGGTCCACTAAGCTCCCAACTACTAAGCACTAATGAAATCCATTTAAAAACACAACTACCGACATACTATCTAAATCATTTTTTAAAAATTGCATATCTTTCCTACTTTAATGTACTATCAATAAGGAAGAATATTTTGTAGTGCTCATAGTTTTATAACTATAGCCCAGAATAGTGCCTGACAGTTAGTAGGTACTCAAGAAATGTATGTATAGATGAATCGCAGTTTGATTTCCAAGATTCTCTATAAGTCCAAATTCAGGTTTAAGTTTGAGCCAAGTCATAGAAGCAAAAGAACTTTTACAAGTAAGGTATCTGAAACACAAAAAGAACTGGAAAGTACAGTTTTGCTGAGAAGTTGAAAAGGTGTACCTGAGGCAAGGTTACATCAAGCGGGTTAATTTTGAAGGAAAAAATCAAAGGCAATAAAATCACTTGAATTCTTACAAAAATAATTCCTCCCCAAATGCATAGGCTCTGCTACAACTGCTCAAAGAAAGTCATAC
>RJWJ010050162.1:0-10005 GCA_004363605.1 Indri indri | reverse complement strand
ATAACAGAGAGGCAAATTTTATATTTATAGCTCAGGTTACCTTTCTCTGAAGAAATGGTATTTCAGCTGAAATTTATAGGAGGCTAAGCATTAAATGTTGGAAGAGTGATGTGTTCACAGTGTGTGGAAGGGCCCTACTATGGATAAAAGTTTAGTGTGTTCAAAGAACAGTGTGGATAAAGTGTAGAAAATGAGTAGTTCCTCTAAAATATGTTTAATATTTAACACACACCTCCTCCGAGAAGGCTTCCTGGTTTCTTCTAGCCTGTTTGAGTGTCCTCCTCTGTGCTCCCTAATACTATGTATGTGTACTCACTAGATTTTGTGATAATCTACTCAAATGACATTTTTCTGCCCTGCGTCACTGGACTATTTGTAAGAGAACATATCTTATTTATTTTTTACACTCGGCATGGACTATGGCAGTATCAAAAAGATAGGCACTTAAATTATTACTGAATAAAAAATGAATGCAGTTATAAACATAGTCATTAAGTATACAACAGTGAATTCAGAAAGCGTACAATGACAATGAACAAAACTTTCCATTCTCCACTGTCCCAAGTATATCATCATTGTGACCATTTGAATATATTTCTAATCTGAAGCCAGTATTTTCTCATCTAATAGAGGAATAGGTTCAAAGCCTCAGGTAACCAATTTATTAAACAATCTAAACCTCATTAAAGGCTTTGATTTTTTTGTTCTCCATTTTGTTTTCTCCTCTAATCATGTTCTGATCTATCTCCCTTTTGTATACCCCAAAATTATCTTGGACAGATTCAATGACCTTCCAATGGTTCATCTATTAAACAATCCACTTCAGTTAATCCAGTTTAAAATTTGATCTCACATCCAACTTAGTTCTCTAATTCTCTTCACACTCCTGCATCAGCCCACACTTTACCCATGGCCAAAGGCGGAAGAATTCAAATTTGTGCTCTTCATTTTTCTTCCCTGCCATCTTCCACTTCTTTGTCATTTTTTTCGGAGGTGGGGTTGAGGAAATGATCAGAGAAAATTGACAAAATTGGTTTCCCTTAAAAGATTCAATTGTGTCTTCTCTTGGATAACAACTTTTTCCCTTGGGTGGAATCCAAATGCTGGCTCTCTTGTGGGGTCTGGGTTCACTGGAAATCTTGCAGGTCCTTCCTGGCTGCTCCAGGCATGGGAAATGGGATTGACATAACTTTTCTATTAATAAATGCTCCTTCTGGTTCTCTCCTGCACTGGCACCCTCCACAGCTCTTACTCTTTCAGTACCCTTGCCTGATAGGCAGCGTTCTTGGGCAGGTTCCCGGAAATACAGACCTAGACTTTCTGCTTTTTGTGGTGTCCACTTGCTGCACAGGAATGTTGTGCATCCTGCCATAGCAAACAGTGGAAATGAGGGGAATCTCCATTCACTACAAATTGTTTTCTAATTTCATTTTTTTCCTTCTTAAGTAGGGGAGGAGCACAGATCTACAAGTCTGATGAGTAAGCAAATGTCCAATCATGGAACAGCGTTCTAATATTCCTTTCCTGCCATAATTCACATTCTCATCAGTGAAAGGCAATATAGATTTTTCCTTTTATTTCTTTTATTTATATTATGGGAGCATAAATGTTTTGGTACATGAATTTCTTTTGTACAGTTTGAGTCAAAGTTATAAGTGTATCCATCACCCAGATAATGTGCATTGTACCCATTAGGAGTGAAGTTGACCGTCCCCACCTGCCTCCTCCTGCCTGCTTGAATTCCATTGAATTTTACTACCAGATGGTAATATAACTTTTAATGAGCAAACCCATATAGATCAAGAATATATGGGGTTGAAGCCAGATTCTGACAGGTAATAACTGTGCATAACTTTGAGAAAGGTGTTTTTCTGTGCCTCAATTTCTGTATCTGTAAATTAGGGATAACAGTAGCTCCCACCTCAGAGAGTGGTTGTGAGAAGCAGCTGAGTTCGTGGTAAGTGTGATGTGTTTAGTACACTACCTAGCACAGAGTGAACACACAATAAATGTTAGCTATTATTAAACTCTCTTAGATTGCCTGCACTTTACAGGTAGGTAATAATCTTCCATCCATTCTCTCCACAAGAAAGGAAGAGAGAAATCTCTTCACAGGAATAATGAATTCCCAGTGACTTCTAACCTGCAAATTCTTTTACTTCTTTAGGAATACAGTAGAGAATGATGGTTAAGGTCCCAAAACAGGGTATGATGTCTTACTGAGGCATTTCATGATGTGTTCGGTGGCTCCAATTATTATGCGTGGATACTTGGACATACTTGGACATAATTCCAACACAAACAGAAAATTAACATCCAACCTTCTTTCACATGTTCTTCAGGCAAAGTAGTATAACTGCCATTCTATCTCCACCAATGGAAAGAAATCTTATTCATGAAAAGCTTAAACATTACTCATAAACTAAAGTATCTTTTAAATGCACCAAACCTTTTGCAGGTCATGCATCAATTCCAGGTTGTATGTCAGACCACGAAGAAGAGTGATCCTTCAAGAACCATTGGACACTATGGCTGATTTAAATTTCAAAGGCACAGCTATAACTAAAAGACCTTTTCATTGCACATAAAATAAGGAAAAAAGCAAGCATGAACCAACCACACTGTCCAAACACAGCTACTTCCCACTGGAGAATTCCTGTATGACTCATTTGTTATCATGAAAATAAATAATAAAAAATTTACAGTCATAATGTAAGAATGACAGGAAAAGGAGAAGGATAAAAATCTGGTACACTTAAAAGAGAAAAACTTTTCCGAGAGAGTCTATTTTGACAGACCAAAATCATTTTACATAAAAGAATATTTTATTACACTGAAAAGGCAAGCAGAAAAAAATGGTACGAGGAAGAGAATATGGAAGGAACAAGATACAGAAGAAAATGAGTGGAGAAAAAGTTACAAAATGAATGTTTAAGTTACTGAATAATGAGTTAAATGCTGCTGAAAAATCCATTTGAAACTGCCCTTACAAAAACTCAACAGACAGAAAATCAAATTTTTCAACATTGATTAGAGGTAATGTTTCCTTGGCAAACTGACTGAATCATCACCTTGGTTACAAAGTAAAATTAGTAGCCTTAGAGAACACATCTTCAAATAGACTGTCTAGTAAATGCTTCTGATTAAACTGCAATGTTTTTGGTGACAAAAGATCATCTGCCTCTCACCCTCCCACACATTCCTCTCTGTCTTTAACTTCATGTATCAATTTCTAAGCAAAAAAAGATTTGACTATATTTGACTAAGTAGAAAGATTTGACTATCACAAATGACCAACATTTACATTCCATTTAGTTGGCTAAAAAAGACAGGACACATTCGGCAGTTGTGGGTCTGTTTTTATCGACGCCGTTTTTTTCCACCACTGAGGAATTTAGGATGAAGTAAGAAGAAATTTTCTAACTGGAGAGTGACATTTTACTTTGCCTTCATTCAAAGATTGGGTCAGCAGTCTATGGAAATTTGCTCTCACTCAACTGACAAAGTGTCCCTAAAATATATCTGCTATTAACATTATCACTTAGTCCTTGAAGAAGTATCTGCTGTAAATCATATGCCAAACCACATTGTGAGCAAACAGCAGAAGCTACACATAAATTCAGGTGACCTGGTCAACCAGTAATCAACTAGATTTTCTTCTTAAATTTGTTTTCTTTGTAAAGATATAACGTAAGGATATACTGGGAAGGTTTGAAATAAGAAACCACCATGGCATACAGGTGGCACTTACTTAAATATCTGTCGATTCAATATATTGATTTTTTATAAGGTGTAAGGCATTTTCAGCATTATATTTATCAATTACATATAAAATCTGGCAAATATTTTGGGTTTAAGATAAGCTAATTGATTTCTAATTCTTCCACAATAGTATAATTATGCACTAATATCTATAGCCTTATGCAAAGCATAATGAACAAAATTTTTTTTAATAAAATACTCACAGAAGAACTCTGAGTTCTTGAATTTTCTGGAAGTAATCATTTTGTTTCAATCATCTCAATCAACATCCTTTAAAAACAGTAGATCCCCATACTCAAAAAGAATATGTTGACCATAAATGAACTTTTCTTATTGGCATTATTGTTGTTGATTGAAAGTATCTGAGCCCTCTCAGTATCATAAAACTAAACATCTGAGATCACTGCAGATGTGGATGTAATGGGTATAGAAGCTGGGTACCAACAAGCACTGACTGTCCCAGGACATTCCGTGAAAATGTGATTCACATGCAGACACACACATATGTGCACATACATGTAATCCCAAATGTGTGCTATTTTCTTATGGTTTACCTCAGGCATAAAAGAGTAGGATAGAAAATTTGTATCTCAAGATCCCAAGCTATTGGAATTTTATTAAGAACCCAACTGAATTTTCAATGGTGCAATGAGGCTCAGAGGGAAGAATTAAGAGGCATATCTTTCATCAGGGTTCTTCACCTTGGATGCACATCAGAACGTCAAAACAAAGGGCTCTTCATTTTCTTTCCTTTTCTGACAATACAGTCTATTCGACAATCCACAGAAAATATTTTAAAACGTATTTATGATCTCTCACACAATGCACAGTTTGTATTACGTTAGCAAAGTCTGCAATTGTAAACATGGTAACATTCACTTTCATTTATTAAAAAAAAAAAAGAGTACTTATTACTTCTCTTTTTGGAACTTTGAACAAAGTTCTTAAGGGATCCCTTAAAATCGCTAGCTTAAAATTTTCATACTGGATGTAACACACATTTAGTTGACCATGAGATTATATTCCATAACTCCCCAAACATCTCAATCACAGTAGCTTTCCTAATCTGGGGCCTATTTTTTAATGATTTTCTTGGGGAAGGGCAAGATAGGTTTACAGAGCAAGAGCAAGAGCAAACTATAAGTTTACAGAGCGAAAGCAAGATACAATAGCCACAGATGACAAACAGGCCCCCCTCTCTTAACAAAAGGACCCTAGACCTATTTCTTAAGACTGTTATGAAAGCAATTTTAGGAACCTATAGATTCTCAGCAATGTAAACAAAACAGGAATCAAAACCTAAATAGTTGTGAAGGACTAGAAGCAAAACAGCTGCTCACACAGTTAAGGAAAGAAATGACCTCATCAGCTAAACTTTGTTGCTGCCAAGTGTAAGGGAAGAATGTAGCACCACTTCTACTTTACGTCCTTCTTACTTGCAGTGCTACAGAGCATGCAGGGGGAACTCCTAAAGAATAAAGAGGCAGAAAAGGATACAAGACAATCACAGAATTTTTACAGTCAGTGCGTGCCTTAGAGATAAGCTCATTTATCCACGTTTCAGAATGCAGTCATAAAATGTGATACTACACAACCTGTACATGACTCCAACTTTGCCTTATTAGCCTCAAGCAGACACCAGTAGGCTTTCCACCAGCCTCAGGTCTGCCCTCTATCCACATCTGCTATGTGACGAGCCCTTAAACTGACCTTGAGAAGCTATTTCAAAGATGCATCAAACTAAAAAGAAGCAAAGTTAATGCTTCATTAATGAAGATTCTTCCAAGATACATTGTCAAATGGAAATGACAACCAACACATAGAACACTAAGTAAAAATGTTGCATATTCTATATGTGCTGTTTCAGAATCTATTCCTGGTCCCTTTACAATATATTATCATTTCAGATCTTGAAATCTTTGGGAACTTTTTAAAAACTGTTTTATTTTACTTTCAATTGACAAATAATAATTGTATATACTTACGGAGTAAAATGTGATGCTATGATACACATATTAATACATTGTGGAATAATTAAGTCAGGCTAAATAGCATATCTGTCACCTCACACACTTATCATTTCTTTGTAGTGAAGACATTTAAAATATAGTCTTTGAGCAACTTTGAAGTATGCGATACATTATTATTAACTATAGTCATCACTATGACTTATTCCTGATATTTGTATCCTGAATCTTTGTATCCTGTGACAAACATCTCCCCTTTCTCTCCTCCCCAACCTGTGGTAATCACCATTCTATGAGTTCGACATTTTTAGGTCCCACATATAAGTGAGATTATACAGTAAAATATTGTATTATACCCCTGGCTTATTTCACTTAGCATAATGTCCTCCAGAATCATTCATATTGTCCCAGTGAAAGAACTTGCTTATTCTTTAAGCCTGAATAGTATTCCATTGTGAATATATACACCACATTTTCTTTATCCATTCTTCTGTTGATAGGCACTTAGGTTGATTCCAAATCTTGGCTATTGTGTACAATGCTACAAAGAACATGGGAATGCAGACATCTCTTTGATATACTGATTTCCATTCCTTGAGATATATATCCAATAGTGGGATTATTGGTTCATATGGTAGTTCTATTTTTGTTTTTTAAGGAATTTCCATACAGTTTTCCATAATGGCTATAATAATTTACATACTTACCTTCCCACTAATGGTCTACAAATGTTTCCTTTTCTCCACATCCTCACCAACACTTATCTTTCATCTTTTTGATAACAGCCATTATAACAGGTGTAAGATAACATTTCACTGTGATTTTAATTTTCATTTTCCTGATAATTAATGATGTTGAGCATTTTTCATACAACTGTTGGCCATTTGTCCACTTTTAAGCAATGTCTACCCAGGTCTTTTGCCTATTTTTTCAATCAGGTTATTTGTTTTCTTGCTATTTAGTTATTTGAGTTCCTCATATATATATTTTGGATATTAAGCCCCTTGTCAAATGTATGATTTGCAAATATCATTGCAATCAGTAGGCTGTCTCTGTACTCTGTTATTTCCTTTGCTATGTAGAAACTTTTTTGATACAATCCCATCTTTCTATTTTTGCTTTTGTTGCCTGGCTTTTGGTGTCATATCCAAGAAATCATTGCCCAGACCAATGTTATGGAGCTTTTATCCTTTGTTTTCTTTAAGTAGTTTTACAGTTTCAGGTCTTCTGTTTAAATATTTAATTGTTTTGAGTTGATTTTTGTCTATGATGTAAGATGAGGATCCAATTTTATTCTTTTGCATGTTGATATCTAGTTTTCCCAACACCATTTATTTAAGAGACTGTCCCTTTTCCATTGTGTATTCTTGGCACCATTGGCAAAAATCAATAGAACCTAAACATTCAGTTTTATTTTGGGGCTCTCTACCCTGTTATATTGGCTTATGAGTTTTTAATGCTGGTACCATGCTTTGAAATCTATAGCTTTGTAGTATATTTTGAAGTCAGGTAGTGTGATGTCTCCAGCTTTGTTCTTTTTGTTCAGGATTGCTTTGGCTATTTAGGGTCTTTTGTGGTCCCATACAAAGTTTAGGAATTTTTTTCTAATTCTGTGAAGAATGACATTGGAATTTTGATAGGAACCGCATTGAATCTGTAGATTGCTTTGGGTAATACAGACATTTTAACATTATTAATTCTTCCAATCCATGAACACAGGATATCTTTCCATTTACTTGCATCTTCTTCAATTTTTTTCATCAATGTTTTATGGTTTTCAGTGTACAGATCTTTCACCTCCTGGTTAAATTCACTCCTATGTATTTCACATTTTTTTTTTTAGCTCTTATAAATGGAAATTTCATTTCTTTTTCAGATACTTTGTTGTTAGATTATAGAAGTGCTATTTATTTTTGCATGTTGATTTTGTATCACACAACTTTACTGTATTTGTTTATCAGTTCTATTAATAACTGTTTTATTGGTGGAGTCTTCAGGATTTTCTATAAGTTTACGTCATCAGTAAACAGAGGCAATTTAACTTTTTCCTTTCCTATTTGAATGCCTTATTTCTGCTTTTTTGCCTAATTGCTCTGGCCTGGACTTCTACTACTATGATGAATAGAAGCAGTGAGAGTGGCTATCCTTGCCTTGTTCCTGATCTTAGAGGAAAAGCTTTCAACTTCTCACCAATGAGTATGATGTCAGCTGTAAGCTTGTCGTATATGGCTTTTATTATGTTGAGAAACATTCCTTCTATACCTAACTTGTTGAGAGTTTTTATTATGAAAGGATATTAAATTTGTCAAGTTCTTTTACTGCATTTATTGAGTTGATAATGTGATTTTTGTCCTTCATTCTGTTAACATAGTGAATCACATTTATTTAATTTGCATATGTTGAAACATCCTTACATCCCAGGGATATATCCCACTTGATTATGGGGAATTATTCTTTTAATATGCTGCTGGATATGATTTACTATTATTTTGTTGAGGATTTTTACATCTATGTTCACCAGGGATATTGGCCTATAATTTTCCTTTCTTATAGTCCTTGTCTGGCTTTGGTATCAGGGTAATGCTGGACTTGAAAAATGAGTTTGGAAGTATCCCTTCTATTAAATATTTTAGACTATTTTTAAAAGGATTTATATTAGTTCTTCCTTACATTTTTAACAGAATTCAGACATAAGCTGAAAATGTCTGTTCTCAAATAAACAACCTAACATTATACCTCAAGGAACTAGAAAAAGAAGAACAAACTAAGCCCAAAGTTAGCAAAAGAAAAAAAAAAGTAACAAAAATCAGAGCAGATCAGACTCAATGGTTGTTCTAAATCATATTAGTTATTTAAATTGTATATATTTGTGAATTTTCCATGATTCTTCCTGTTATTGATTTTAGTTTTATATCATTGTAGTTGAAAAAGAGAATTAACAAAAACATTTGTTAAGACTTGTTTTGTGGCTACCATATAATCTATTTTGAAGACCATTCTGTGTGCACTTGAGAAGAATGTGTATTCTTAGCCATTGGATAGAATCTCAGATATATGTCTGTTAGGTTCATTTGGTGTAAATTGCAGTTCAAGTACAGAGTTTCCTTATTGATTTTCTGTTAGGATGCTCTATCCATTGCCAAAAGTTATGTATTGCAGTCTTTCTCTCCCTTCAGATCTCTTAATATTTTCTTTATATATTTATGTGCTTCAATGTAGGGTACATATATATTTATATTTGTTATATTCTCTTGATTGAAACCTTTATTATATAATGACCTTCTTTGTCTCTCATAACAATTTTTGACTTAAAATCTATTTTGTCTGATATAAATATAGCTACTCCTGCTCTCTTTTGGTTTCCATCAGCATGGACTATCTTTTTCCATCCCTCACTTTAAGTCCATGTGTGTCTTTAAAGGTAAAGTGAGTCTTCTGCAGGCATCATATAGTTAGGTCTTTTTTTTTTTTTATTATTCATTCACCTACTCTATACCTTTTGATTGAATAACTTAACTATTTCCATTCAAAGTAATTATTAATAGGTAAGGATTTACTGGTGTCATTTTACTAATTATTTTCTACTTGTTTTGTAGTCATTTTGCTCCTTTCTTCCTTTCTTGCTGTCCTCCTTTGTGGTTTGATGGTTTTCTGTAAAGGTATGCTCGGAATCTTTTTATCTTTTTTGTATCTGCTATAGGCTTTTGCTTTGTGGTTACTTTGAGGCTTACATAAAACACCTCGTAATTATAACAGGCTACTTTAAACTGATAACAATTTAATTTCTGTTGCATACACAAACTTGCCACTTCTACCCCCCCTACATTTTATGTTTTTATGTCACAATTTACATGTTCTTAAAAATTTGTATCCTTTAACAAGACATTATAGCTATAGTTGTTTTCAATAGTTTTGCCTTTGAACCTCCACACTAGAGATAAGGTTGATTTACACATTGCCATTACAGTATCAGAGCGTTTTGAATTTGATGATGTACTTACTTACTTTTATCAGTGAGTTTTATACTTTCATATGTTTTCCTCTTACTAATTAGCATCCTTTTCCTTCGGTTTGAAGAACTTCCTTTAGTATTTCTTGTAAGGCAGGTCGAGTGGTAATAAACTCCCTCAGCTTTTGTTTGTCTGAAGAAGTCTTTACCTCCCCTTCATCTTTAAAATGGAGGATTGTCTGGTATAGGATTGTTGGTTGGTAGCATTTTGTTTGTTTGTTTTTTGGTGTTTTTTCCCCCCAGTATTTTTTTTTTTTTTTTTTTTTT